>DF240099.1:10163-139823 GCA_000507305.1 Breviolum minutum Mf 1.05b.01
TGGCTCAAGTCACTGACAAAAAGGCTGACTGAGTCTACACTGGTTTGACTTGAATTGCTCACTGTTAGTTGTACTGGAGAAAGATCTAGGATCTTTTCAGTTTGTTTGTTTGTTTTTTGTTTGTTTGTTGGGTGATAAAAAAAATCACCTGCCACCTATGAAGGGAACCAGGAAACTCCATTGAAACAATGGCGCCGTGCCGTTGTTTGTTGTTTTTTTGGAGGGTGGATGTTTTTTTTGTTTAGGCAATTTACCATCCAGTAAACTAACATGGCAATGGACATTTGTCCCCATTTTCAATAGGGAATACATCTGAAAACTGGTCCATGTTCCATTGCCATGTTAGTTTACCAGAGGGTATGTTTTTTCCGTGATTTTTCCAGTGGGTATTTGTTGGATCTTCTGAAGCTGGAAACTCAGAAGGAATTTCAACTATGATACACCAAAATGCTGAATCAACTTCCATTTCGATGACATCTTGCTTATCTGGTTGGTGGTTTCCCAGTCAAATTGCATCCTTTTCCCAACTAAGGAGGAAAATAAGAAATATTCATATTCGAAACCACCACCTAGATAATGTATATACAGGAGTTCCCATTTCATATTCTCTAGAGATCCAATCACATTCTGAGAATGGTTTCATTAAACCAAAATACTATGCTTTTCGGAGGTGATGAAGGACACCCCCATTCTCGTTCTCTGACAAAAACATTAAAAATTCCCAGAAAAAATAGTAGAACATTTGTCACTGGATGTTGCGGGACTGACATTTTCTACTATTTTTTCGACCCATTCGTAAAAGGTCCAGTAAACCTCAACTGACGACTCGACGACGCAAAGAGATCTATATAATTGACTCTCCAGGAATTTTGACCACGAGGTTTTTTCCATTGTATATACCCTCCAGGGAACTAACATATCCCACCTTGGGAATAGGAAAATCATCTTCAAAATGCCATTTTGGGGGGATATGTTAGTTCCCTGGAGGGTAATCTCACTTAGCGAATGGAACCCTGAAATAAAAGTTTGAACTTCATTTCCCCTACTGAATATGTTAATTCCAAAAAGTCTAAAGTTTAGCCAGTGGACAAGTAAGTCATATAGTATGCTTCACTTTTGTTGGTATCTATGCAGCTAAAAGCACATGTAGCTTTTCTCCCATGGAAACCAATGGATATCTATAATATTGATTGCCCCTTTTCATTGGCAAAATGGGTTTTTGAAATTTAAAGAAAACATCTGAAATGCAAATGGGTGTTTCCAAAAAATAGAGGATACCCCCAAAACACCCCAAAATGATCATTTTTAGTAGGAAAACCCATGGTTGTTGGGTACCCCTATTTTTGGAAACATAATTTTGTCTGTTTGTTGTGCTCAACTTTCAGCTAGTTGCTAACTTGCTCGTCATTTTATAGAGAAAAATGGTGATCCAAAACGCGAAAATTTCAGCTCATCACGATTCGCACCCCGGTGTTCTTAAAACCTTACACCCCCGAAATTTAACATAGCCCCTGAAACATGATGGTTGGAAGATGAGTTTCCTTTTGGGAGCAAGCCTATTTTTAGAGGCTATGTTAAATTTCAGGGGTGTATCATTTTTTCATCCCTCAACCAGCTTCTTCCATCCCATGACCCTTCGATCTCCCAAAATGGAAGTCACTTGACTTAACCCCTTGAAGGTCACTTAAAGTGAACTTAAAACCCCCCATTATTAGGGGTCACTTAAACTGGAAGAACCCATCCCGAAAACAGGTTCAGGAAACACAAACAGAAACCCCAGATTCTCATCAATCTATGTATGGCATCTTGACACCCATCATTTTGTGTAAAGTTTTGTTTGGCAAAATGTAGGGTTTCATAGGACCATACCCTATAGGGATCCCAACCTCACCCTTCTGAGAATGGTAATTTTTACGTAAATTATCATGGGAATCTAAGGGTACCCCCACAATGCCACCCCCCCAAGAAATTCTAGGCCTGATTAAGGGACTATTAACCATTGATTTCCCTTAATAAGGCCTTATTAGGGCCTTATTTCTTGGGGGGGTTGGCTTTTGGGGGGGTACCCCTAGATTCCCATGCTAAATACCTTGCGTTTTTGGAGTTGATTTAGTAGATCCCACTCATCATCCTCTCACCGAAACGGTGAGCCAGGATCTTTCGGTTGTGGGTATGGCTGGCATATTTACCTACAACAAAAAGTCACCAAAAAACTACATTATAAGTATTGAAATGTAAGTTAAATATAGCATTTTATTTCTATGTATATATATGTATAGACTATATAGAACTAGAACCCAATTTGGACCACTGTTTTGATTGGTAAAAAAATGGTACCTTTTACCTCCCATACATTGAAAACGCCCCAACCCCGACCTGAAAGGAGCCGGACCACAACATCTCCATCTCCTTTCAGGTTTTTTTTTTTGGGAGATTCAAACCACGAAACTGTTTTTGTTCCCTGCATGTGGAATCCTGACCCCTCCTATGGAAACACCAGACCCTCCTAATGACACTTCTGGGGCCTTTAAACAGGTGGTTTTGACGCCCCATGACATCCCAAGGATTCTTACATTGCAGGGAACATTTTCTGGTTGGTGGTTGAACCACCAACCCATCTGAAAAATATGCTCGTCAAAATGGAAATCATCTTCCCCAAGTAATTAGGGGTGAAAATAAAACATATCTAAAAACCACCAAATAGGAAAATGTTCATCTGGTCAAATGGAATAAGATTTCATCAACCTAGGTTTGCCTGAAATTTTCGGGGATTTCCATTACTCAACCACCATTTGGGGGCCCAGGTCGTGTGAAGTCGCTATAATTTGACCAGGTTCATGCAGAAAAAATCTGTTCCAGGGTTTTGGAAGATGATGAAACTATGGAAATGATTCGAACATTTCCTGAAAAGAATGGAATGATTATGAAAGAAGAATCGCAATCTTTTGGTTTTGCCACTCCTCCCCCCAAAAAAAAGAACTGAAGAAACTCAGAATGGACAAAAATCATGAGTCAAAACCGTCCTGGCAAACTGGATGCTGGTTATTTTTTCTACCATGCCATACCAACAACAAAAAGAACCCACCTTAAGAAATTTCCATAGGATCAACCCGAAACACATCGAAAAACGCAATCGAAAAAAAAACGTTCATCCAGTTTTGTGGGGCGGATTTTCTGCTGTAAGTTGGGTACATTCAGATGGATACAGGTTCTTCGTCACGATATTCTTTTCCAGAGCTGTATGGCCAATAATATATGGCTACTTCCTCCCCGAAACATGTTCCAAATGTCTATTGTTATCCAAAGCTCCTGACTTGTTCATCTTGATGTGCAAGTTTCTCCAACTTTTAAGGATGCACATCAAACTATGCTTAAAACCACGAGCTAGATTTAGATTGAGGTGAACTAAATCATCCAACCAATTATCCAAGTGGATCATGATGGATCAACAAATCATAGGTGTTTTTCACCCCGTCAAGAAAAAGTATCATATTGTGAACCATACAAGTACAAAGCTATATTCATCTGCCAACATGGTATCACTTCTTGAACTATATAGCTTCTTTAGGATCGTTTTGCTAAATTCATTCAAGTCGAGATATATCGTAAACACAACATGTTTCTGAGTTTTCCTTGTACAAATTTATGTCAAACATCTATAACCACTAACCTTAGCAGTCAACCAAAAAGTTGTGAAGTTCCAAGTTCCATTGGTCCAAAAAAAAAACACAAATTCCCCATACTCTGAAAGCAAGGCATTCATTCAACCACCATCCATCCGTCCCGTCGTACGAAACGGGCAAAAAACGGCTTTTTTTTTCGTCGCTTCTTTAGTCAAATCGGCGGGTGGTTTGACTGCGGGTTCCAAAGGTCGAAATAGGATCGGATCTCCATGGATCCATAAGGTACGGTATATATGGATCCCATGGATCCCAGAACATCAAGCAAAATATTAGTATAGGTAAACAGGAAACATATAATATGAATATATCAAATTCATAGATTCTATGGTAGTAACAATGTTCATTTTTGTCTTATATCCTCCGTTTTTTATTGCTGATAAAAATACCACCTTTCGGTCGCGAAAGGGCATACGGAATTCACGGCTTAAAACCCGGCCTCCTGAAAGGACTGGTGGTGGGGCATGGGACATGTTTTCTCGGGGAGTTCCCACCCTATTTTCAAGTGCGAACTGTTAGTTTCAGGGAAGGTTGAACATAAAAAAACAAAAACCTTCGAAGATTCTGTGAAAAACAAAAAACCGGTTGGTGGTTTCAACCCATATGAAAAATATCAGTCAAATTGGATCGTTTCCCCAAATAGGGGTGAAAATAAAAAATATTTGAAACCAGCACCCAGAAAAAGATGTGTATGGGGGGTCCTGGTTGAAACCTGTGTTCACAGTGGATAGTGAGGGTAATAAAGCTCCCTTTGTAGAGTATCGATGATTACTTTATCACATTTGGACTTACACCCCTGAAAATTTACATGGAACATAAGAATCACCCAATTGAAAGGAAATTCGTCTTCCATCTAAATCTACCTCCATTGCTGGGTTCCATTCTAATCTTTTAGGGTGTATGCATATACTAATAAAAACAACAAACAGGTGCTTCCGGGATATTGTCAACCCATGCGTTTGTTGGTCTACTTGATATCTTCTTGAAACTGGTTTCGCCGGTTTATTCCCACAACACAACTTCCCTCAAAATCAGGGTAGTGAGTGGATTGCTTCATCTCCCCCGGTCCCATAAGATCCAGGTATTGACATATTTACCTATAAATTTTGCCGACATAAATCTATGATAAATGTATAGGTAAACATACCAGTAATACATGGATCGCTACGAGGGTTTCAACATGCGTTTTATGCATGTCACCGTTTTTTCAGAAATTTCACGACTCCATCCGAAAAAACATTCGTCCGATTATACCTAAATGACCTAAACTTCCGCATCTTCGGAGGAAAAGGTTCCAATTGTATCAACGATTACCCTCCTTGAAACTAACATAGCATCTGAAAATGGTGGTTTCCAATAGGAATCTCCTCTTCCAGAGGTCTATTTTCAGGTTCTACGTTAGTTTCAGGGAGAGTACCCCCTGGGAAAATTAGCATGTCCTGAGAACAGGTAGACCTCCAACTTTTAACCAATTTTCGGAGGTGATTTTTGTTAGTTTTCAGGGAGGCAACTAACTTAGTTTGGTTTTTGCTTCAACGTCTAAATTCTATTCCCTAAGGTCATGGAAATGAATTTGAAACCACCATGAAAATCCTTTTAAGAAATCGAATTTCACCATCCAGTATTTTGAAAAACAACTATGAGGAATACCCCTATAGGTTAAGAAAACATCCTGTTCGAAACAAAAACTTAGGTGTCTCCAAAAGTAACTGTTAATTTCATCTTGATGCAAAATGTTGGACACCAATTTTGGACCCTTGGACCGTGCGCCAAATATGGAGTTCATCTTCATCGGAGGGTTTAAACTTCATGGGACGTGAAGGTCCACTCGTCGAACTTGGGGATGACAGTCGTGGATGTCGTAGGCATCCACGAACCCGAAGCCTTTATTTTCAGAAATGAACTCGACATCTTTGTCAAACCTTCTTTTTGACCACACACACACCTGGAACCTTAAACAACCATTTATAAATGGATGTTTCAGTTGGATGATTCCAAATCTTGAAATAGAAAATGGTTGTTTCACCAAACATCCATTTATAAATGGTTGTTTAGGGTTCCAGGCACATATGTTTTTTACCTACAAAGTTTTTTTTTTGGGGGGGCTGATCTGAACCACTTTGTAATTTTTTACGGGTCAGTTCGGACCCGTCTATTAACATCTCACCATCACAAACTTATGTCCGAACCTCCAGGTTTCTTCCAGTCATGACTGCTTTTTTTCGGATCCGCCAAAATTGACATATTTCTACACCCACAGGATCCATGTATGGTATATTTACCTACATTTGGATGATTTCTATGGTCAATGTAGGTAAATATACCATACATGGATCCTATGGGACAAGTGACCCCTCCAATTTTGCAGAATCAAACCATAAAATCAATCAATGGTCACTTAGTGGAAGAAGTCCTAGTCAGCATGGTCACTGGAAATGTTCGACCATCGGACCACCTTGTTTTTTTATTGTTTAAGCCCCATAAATTGAGGAAAACTTGGAGAATCCATTGTTCCTGTTTCTTTTTTGATAAGACTTACTGACTTAAACTCCAGCAACCTTGGTGAGAGATAAGACAACGGAACCGCAATTCTTTTCATAATATATATATATATCTTTTTTTGGGGGGGATTTGCATCATCATCATCATCATCATCATCATCATCATCATCATCATCATAACTATAACTCGACAAAAAAACTAGCTGGTGGTTTTTCACCAACCCATCTGAAAAATATGCGCAAGTCAAATTGCATCATGTTCCCCCAATTCTCAGGATGAACATTTAAAAAACATATTTGAAACCACCACCTAGTATGCCACTTGTTGGTGATCTTTGTTGCAATCCCAAAAAGCCTGGTTGGTGATTTCAAACACCATTTTTGAAAAGGTTTATTTCAGATCAAACTTTTGGAACAGCTTTCGACATTTTCTTGAAGTTTCACCATGCATCCCATATTTATTGTGTTCTCCAGGGATTCGTGTGGATTATAACCCATAAATACCCATTATATAGGGGCTATATAGGGATTTCCCATAGGGGTACGTTGGTAGGGGTACATCCAACTATCCCCTGATTCATAGCTTCATATCACCCCCCGGGTCCCGACGGAAGATCCTTCGCCGCCGAATCGCCGGCATCGTCCAAATTTTTGTTCATCGAACTTTTTTAAGTCGTTGAAACACCGATCGATCGCCGTTGTTCACAGTCGTAGAAAACTCATCCATCACAGAGTTCGGAAAACGTTTTTTTACTACAAAATTGAACTTGATGAAGAAGAAAGATGCATGTAATGTTAGTAAAATGACTGGAGCAACCAAAAGGGCAACGTTTTGTTTTCAAATCCATTCGTGGTGAATAAGATGATGCGAGACTTTACCGAGTCTTTGTTCCGGAAATGGATCCTTGAATTGTTTGCCTCTTTTTGGTTTTTCAAATTTCTGCTTGTCTTCTTCGATGACTTGGGAAAGCTGGGAACCTCTAGCCGGAATATATGGAAAAGCTGCTGATCCTGATTCCTTTGTTCCAAAAAAATACTGTGCCCTACTGTTGATGGTTCAGAAATCCCAAACAACCACCTGGTATGTATGAAATCCTAAAAATAATGGGAGATGTATCATATCAACTGGTTAGCCGGATTTCTGAACCATCAACAGTATGTCCTGTTTCTTGATATACTGCCTATAATTTCCTATGTGTTTCCCATATAGGATTCCCATGGGTTCCGAAGGGTACGGTATATTTCTTACCTACATGAATTCCATCCCATAAACAGCCCATTCGAATGTAGGCTCCACCACTTAACCAGGTGACTCATCGTTTCGGCTCCACCCAAGTAGTTGTTGTGATATGGGGATTTGTTGGGGATGGACTTTTCCTACCCAGTGATACTATGGGGAGAAATTTTTAGATTCACCATTTTCATCAACATTTCGAAAAAAAAATCTATGGAAAAACGACCAGGATTCAAGGGAAAGTGGGAAGAGGTTTTATTGTTTTTGTTTTTTTCCGCTCATTTGGAGAATCAATCAATCAATCAATCAATCAATCAATCAATCAATCAATCAACCAACCAACCAACCAACCAATCAATCAATCAATCAATCAATCAATCAATCAATCAATCAATCAATCAATCAAAAGGTCACATTTTTGAAGAAGTCAGATGTATGGTCACTGGAAATGTTCGACCATTCTCACCTTGTTTTTATTGTTTAAGCTCCATAAATTGAGGAAAACTTGGAGAATCAATTATAAGACCCTATGAAGGGAAAACCACCAGTTAATAAGCCGTTAACATTTAAGGCCAGCCATTTCTGGGGGGGAGTTATAATCTCACAAAATTGTTTTAAAACCCCCTCCAGAAATATAACACTTGATCTTCTTGAAATCAAGACGTCTTATCATAAAACCTTCATCAAAATCTTCCATCTTTTTTGAAACGACTTCTTTTTGAAATATCTCCATCAATGTGCGGGAACCGTTCGTTGTCGATCCAAATTCCTATCAAACCTTGGGGAAGCAAACCTGGTAGACTTGGTGGTTTGGGGCCCGGTGATTTCAGATTTTTCAATCGGAACCCTTAAAGGGATCCCAATCCCGTTCATTTTTCGGGGATCCTATACGAATCCGACTCAAACCACCACCGGGCCCCAAACCACCGGGCCCAAATAGGGTTGAAAATAAGACATAATTAAAAAAACACCACTTGGTCGATACTTTCCATATAGATTAGCTAGTATTTAGGTCGCAAGCTGTGCAAAAAAGGTTGCAACCAGTGTATGTTGGGTAGTATAGCCAGCTTGGTCAGAACCCACCTACAGCCCCGAAGTTCAACAGTTTGCAACCTTAAAAAAAAATGGTGGTGGGAAAGAAAGACACCTAGCTTTCCTATTGGGATTTTTGGTAATTTTTCAGGGGCGAACTGTTGAACTTCAGGTAGGTATAGTCTTGTTATGTCTTGTTTCTCGTTTCTCAAACCTCAAACCGTGCCAGAATTTGACAGTTATAACCAATGCCACATCATCATTTTACATCGTGAAACACTCACAGATTGTTTAGCTTGTAACTTGCATAGGATCCTTGAGACATGTATATCATGTATGTTATATCAATTTATGGGTCGGTCAATCCCATTCTGAGACACTGGGGTCACAAGTTGTATATCTACCTACACTGGATCCATGAGACATGATCCCAATAGGATCCACTTGTATATTACATGTATGTTTATCTACATGAATGACACATTTCTGTTGTATCATAAACAACATACCAGTCGCATGGATCCTGTAGAATTCGCCGAATCTGGAAAAATCCATGTGTGTTTCCGCAATGAGGTCATGGTCAGTGATAGAAACACATACCCCCCCTGAAGCTAACATAGCCCCTGAAAGTAGGCCATCCGCAAAGGAAAGTAGTCTTCCAACCATCCATTTTTAGGTTCTTTTGCTGTGAGTTTCAGGGAGGGTACCATTTAGGCATGCTTTTCCGAAATGTTCTTGCCATTAATTAACAAAAAAAAACATCAACGTCGTCATGTCGTCATGCGTGCTTCAACGACTCGGAAGACACAACTTTTGTGTCCGAAAAAACGTTTCCTCCGAGATTGGAGAAGTGCCAGGTGATTCAAAGTGACCTTTTCATCCCCTAGTTGGAGGTCACTTATCCCCTTAAAAAGGTCACTTAACCATCCCAAAAAGGTCACAAAGAATCACCAGCTGATCATCATTCCAAAAGGCACCCTTACAGGCACCCAGCAAAAACGCAAAACCTCATGTCCCATTCATGGGATCTATCTGTGGATCAAAAAATGGAAATTCCACAAAACTCACATTCTAAATATAATTTTTACCCTTGACACAAAACATGCATAAATCGACATAGTTGTTTTTTGAGTGGAATTCCGCTTTTCATGCTTTTTGGCTCAAAACCAGATTCGTTGACAGTCCTGTACGGTTTTCTTTGCTGAACAAAAAATAAACCACAGTTATATACCTTATTATGCTGTTTCATCATCATCACCCTGTCATCATCAGCTGTCGAGTGTTTCTTTTCGATCCACATCCGTTTGTTGTCAAATCCGTTCGAAATGGAAGGCCCCAAATCTTGGATGCCGATCGATAAAACACGAAGTCGCGCCATGGAAGACGTAGATCCGTTGTCTGTGTCGAATTTTTGTTGGTCGATGAAAACGAATTCTCTTGGGTTGTTTGCACCGCTGATCCTGGGGCCCTAAGGATCCATGTATTGTATATTTACCCTACATGTCCCATAAAAATCAACCAAATGTAGGTGAATATACCATACATGGATCCTTAAGGGGGGTGGTATCTTCCCAGAACTTTAACAGTTCGCCCCTGAAAAATGAATGGAAAGGAAGATGATCCTTTCCTTTTGGGAGCAAACCTATTTCTAAGGGGCGAAATGTTAAATCTCCGGGGTGGTTTTCCTTCCCAGATATGGATGGGAATAGGTCGCACGGAAAACCAAATGTGAAAAGTTGACATCAATCCAACCTATGGGTCAACAATGGAAAAAAAACACTTTTTGGGGGGACAATTGTTTCACCTATCCTGGAACGCCAGTTTTGTCCTATTTTTTTGAGGCAACTGAAAACCCCTAAAACCAGCAACGTTGTTGCCTTTAAAAATAGGGCATAATTTGGCTTTCCAGGAAAAAACGCGGACGTTTCATCTTGAAAGAAACATTGAAAGACATGTCTGGATCAAAGTGCCGTCAAAATTCTACCCGAAGAAGATTGGGACCACCCCCAAATTGAACTGAATCCTGCTATCAATGATGAATCAAAAATATCAAAACATCTCAAAACCCTTCCTTCTTAAAATCCCTTCACATTTGTTCAAGGATTGTTTGTGAAAAATTCGAAGGCATGAACAAATTAAAGACAACAAACAAAAACAAAAGACAACGTCAGACTTCCACTATCTTCCACTCAATTTTCAACACCAAAAAGATCGTCTGAAAAACTCGGAGCTGTCACCGTGACTCACGTGACCGTGCTCAGGCTCCAACGGTGCTCCTGGCCATTCGCGGGAGCCAAAGGCAACGAAAAAAAAACAAACAAACCCCAATATCCAAGTTCGCCGGGTTCCGAAATCGATGCCGGAATTTTTGGTTGGCCATTTTTTGGTTGGGAAATCTTTTGAAAAAGTCGACAAATCAAGCGAACCAACTTCACCAATTGAGAAATAAATGATGCCGAAATAAAAAACGAATGGTATACGTCAATATTTGTACACATACATTTCAAATCCCCCCCAAGGCCACATGTTTCAACCAAACAAAACCTTAAAACCCTCCCACAACTTCAACAACAACTGAACGGCTGGCTCCTCACAACAACTGCGGTGCCGTTTGTTGTTTCTTCATGCGTACGGCCCCTTCGTTCCGCGTGGGCGGAGCTTCCGCCAGAGTCTCCAGAGAACGACCAATGGGTCCAGGACTGAAAGACATTTCAGAAGGAGCGTCCGTCAAAATAGAGGTCGTACTGGTAATGTTCGAGGCCTCATGTCGTAGAGATGTGTACCCAGGTTGCTGGATTTTTTTGTTGGGGGGGAATGTCATGGAAAACTGCGCGCGTTTTGGATGGGAATTGTGTGTGTGTGTGTGTTGATGTAAGTTGCCATGGAAATGGTGAGAATGATGCTTTCGGAACAAAGATGCGTGCGAAACGTTGTAGAAATCTCGGATGGCAAACAAAATGGGGCTGTTCCGTTCCATGAAAATGATATTATAGTGTTTCCAAAAATAATGGGTTTCCCCCAAATCATCCATCAAAAAATAGGGTTTTCCATTATAAACCACCATCCATTTAGGGGGGTTTTTCCCCCTATTTTTGGTTGGAAACACCCATATGAGCTGACAGCTATTTTTGCAACAACCAAAACCAACGACTCATGAAACAACTTCACATACCTGGATCCTCCAGATATGTAAAATTTCTGCCTTTTGGTAGGTTTTTTGGGTGAAAAGGCATAAATTTTACACACTTGGAAGATCCAGGTATTTTGCCTAGACTCTTTAAGAGTTTGAGGAGCTGTCAAAAATCAGGAAGTCTCAATTTTCGCTGCAAAACAAATCATCTTTTTCTTGGTGGATTTTCCCGTTAGTAACGGTTGGTTCTTATGGTGGACAGCGATGATGGAACTCTTATAACTTTTTTACTGGTTGGTTGATAGGGATCCTAAAAAAAGAATGACTTATTAGAATCCCTATAGTTGGTGGTTGAACCAACCCAATTGAAAAATATGCTCGTCAAAATGGGATCATTTTTCAGGGCTCGGGGTGAACATAAAAAATATTTGAGTTGCCACCACCCAGCTAGATATGTTATATGAATGTATATCCAAAACAAGACCTCGGTTAGTAGGCGTGAACAAAAAAACTTCCTTGCAAGGGTAGATAAAAGTTGAAACCATGTTTACAACCCATGTATTTATCATGTAAAGAACCCTTCCAATGTCTGAATGATGATCATGCAAAATTTTACGGCGATTATCTATTTGGTGGCTGAACCAACCCATTTGAAAACTATGCTCGTCAAATTTGGATCACTTCCCAAGGTAGGGGTGAAAATAACAAATATTTGAGTTGCCACCTGAGCCACGAAAAAAAACCTCCTACTTTCAATTATACTAGTTAGGTAATAGGGATCCTGGGATCCTGGTTTATTATAATCCCTATATGACTGGGTAGGATGTCATCCCCTATATAACCAGGTTTTTTTCATTGCTCACCTAGATATCCCGGAAAACAAAACATATTCCCAAAGCCCATCTTTTTTCGTCTCACATCTGGGAATCTTCCAAACAAACATGCCGAACTGGCTTCGAAACTTCCCGTTAAAAACCAAATGGGGAATCCGCATTTTTTTTTGCAAACAAAAAACCATAGAAAAACCTTACCAACAACATAAGTGCTCCTAATAGAACTGCAGAATATTAAACCAGATGAATGGCTGGTCTGAAAATTCATAGGATCAATATAGCTATAAATATTCCATGTCCCTTCTTTTTTTTCGCATGTTTTGAATGTGCGCGAAAAAAAGCGGGTCCCTCCATTTTTTCCGCCAAAAGACTTCTGATTCGCCCATCTGCAACAACTCAGGCGAGAGCAGAAAGCGATCTGTTGGGTGCGTCGGAGGTAGCTTCGGCAAGGAGGGTAAGGGTCGTCCCGTCGAATCCTCGGTTTGACGGCGAGGCCCGACGTTCACGGAGTTTGGTTTGAAACGGTTGAGAGGTTGACATCATGGAGACCTGAGGGGGGGGGCAGAATATAACAGAAAGTTCATGGAAAATATTGAGTGTCGTTTAGCTGCTTCTTGTTTATATGTACGTTGATGGTTGGTTGTTCCCTTGTTTTTTGATGAAATCAAAAATAACAGGTTAAACGCACATACACACAACTGAAGACATGATTGAACATGTTTCATACATGTTACATCTTATTGTTGGATGATGCTGAGCAAACCACAACAAAAGCTTACAACTTTCAAACTCTGTCTAGTTGGTGGTTTCAACCCATTTGAGAAATATTAGTCAAAATGGGAATCTTCCCCAAATAGGGATGAACATAAAAAATGTTTGAAACCACCAGCCTGCTGTAGATAGGGGTTTGAGAAAAATCATACATGAGCCCAACGAGATGTTAGTTAAAAAAAAACATATTGGTGGGACAAACTCATCGGGTAAATACCTTAAAACAACCAAAGGAAGACATGCTAAGCTGCTAAGAATTACTCACCAGGGAAAAAAAAACACTTGATCCCTAGTCTTCCAAGATCCCATTAAATACAGTTTTTTTTGTGAAGATCGTCAGTGTTTTTTCCACCCCCAAACCAAGGGGCTTTTACTAAGCCTTAAACGTGTGTCTTAAACGCGTCCTTAAATACCCTTTTTCTCACTCACAACGTGTGAGTTTAAAAAACAAGTTTCAATTGTTGCCCCGTTGCCACTCCGAAGAAACCATTTGTTTTGGTCCCATGGTTGTTTTATTGCTCCGGTTTTGAGGCGATTTGTTGGTAACAAATCGTTACCAAAGCAGTGAACGAACAAATCCCAGGTCAATACACGCAAAAAGTGGCGGGTGTTTTTCAACCAGCTATGCTAAGTTTAAGAGAATGTAAATCATCCATTATTCTTCAATCTTTGATAAATCTCTCTGAGGATACGAGAGTAATCCATTTCAGGTATTGGCAACAAAAAATCCCTATAGATTCTGGGGGACGAGAATCACAAAATGATTAAAAACTCCACGTTTTGTTCGTTTTTTTCCATAGGCGAGAAAGTATACCTGTTCCTGTTCTTCCAATTTTCAGACTGTCTTGAGTTGTTTCTCCAAGCTCACAGTTGACAGCCATTCACATAAATGGTACAATTTGAAGCATCAACCCAACTCCTACTGTTGATGACCAGTAGAACGGAAGCCGTTTTGATTGCTCTACAAAAACAGGATCCTGCGGAAGTCATTTTGAATCATAAGTGTCTCGAGTTAGATCATCCTCATAACTCTGCGTGGTTCATCTCTGTTCCCGAAAATAACTATACACTATATTCACTCTGCAGGCGTTTCTTCTGATGGAACAGTTCTATTGAAAAAAGACTTCAATCACCAAAATTGCCCCCCAAACTGGAATTTCAATCACCAACTGACTGACAATACTGACACGACCCATGGGTGCCGCAAAAAACCCATCGGCCAAGCTTCCAGTGATTGATGATGATGAATTTCACTTCCCTCCCCTGATGACGATAAGTGAAGTCGTCGTTCATATTCGCCACAGGGCCAAAATTCCATACCGTTACACACGGGACACTCAAAGTCCTCAGGTTGCTGAAATTCGTCGGTAGATTTTTGGGCGGCGTGAACCATGGGGCCGGTTTTTCCTGCCCGTTTTTATGGGAGATTTCTCCACGAAATCCCAAGGGATTTTTGGAAACGGTGAAACACGGTGAAACTTACAATGCCTAAGTCGATATCGGTCCAAACATTGACATGTACCAACAAAAATCAAGTTCTGAAAATCAAGTTTCTTTAGGTTCAAGCATCTTTTTCATCTGGAGAGAACTCAGGCAAAAAATCCACCATGGATGAATCAAATAGATAGAATCTGAATTCACCTCCCAGTAACTGTCACCAGCAGGATTATTGGTAGTATTTTTGATATTATTGTATTTTTACTAGTTGGTGGTTGAACCAACCCATTTGACACATATTAGTCAAATTGCATCATCTCCCCAGGGATTGGGGTGAAAACACAAAACAATTGAAACCACCACCCTAGTTGAGTAGGGTATCCTTATAAACTTTCACTTTTCCACTGTTACTGTGGCTACCAGGTGCAACGTTTTTTTTAGCATTTTTCGCGCTGCGGTGAGGCGAAAGTTCTGCTACCGGATCGATTTTTAAAGAGAGGACAAGCATTCACGGAACGAGCCACGAAAAAAAAAAATCCCCGGAGTGCCTTACATTCAATTATACAAACCCGTTGTTTAATGACGGGATCCTTATTAGTTAAGAAACAATCCCCATATGGCAAGGCCATTGGAGAAACAGATATGTTGTCAGTAATGTCCCCTGATGTCAGTTTCTTAAGAGCTCTGAGTCGTGTTGTCTTTTTCCCACACCAAATCCCGACAAATATTAGCATGTTTGTCAAGTTACAAAACTACCACATAGAGTGTACAAGCAAAACATGTGAAGAGAAAAAAAAGGCTATCAGTTTTTCGGAAGTATTGCAGGTTTGCATGCCTTGTGTCTATATGCGGTGCATTTATATCCTACGTGAATTGCTTCTTCTTATAGGAACATGCTCGGAAAACACAGTAGATTTTCAATGGTTTCCACTCTGCCTCCATTCGGGTCTTGCCAGGTATCAGTAATAGATTTCCTGCTGTTCTTTGACTGACCACACACACAGTTGAATACATGTAAATAACCAAAGTAAACATTTTTTGTTTTAAAATGTGCTTCCTCTGTACATCAATAACTAGTTGGTGGTTTCAACCCATTTGAAAAATATTAGTCAAATTGGAAATCTTCCCCAAATAGGGATGAACATAAAAAATATTTGAGTTGCCACCACCCAAAATAAATATTCATATGCAACTCTTCCGATTTTTTCTTAATTTTGCCACCCTTTCTTTTTGTCAAAATCTGAACTACCAAGGTTCCATATCTCCAGGTTCCATATCAAAATCCAATCGTCCACAACGACGGCATTGCATGGCTGTCGGTTCTTGCTCTGGAGCTTTTGCACAACCACCTTTTCGTAGGGTGAAACGCTTTCATGGCACGAAAGTAGGGTTGGGATGTGTGTTTTTTCCAAGGCATTTTTGGAAAGGGTGAAACACGGTGAAACTTACAATGCCTAAGTCGATAAGGGCCCAAACATTGACAAGTACCAAAAAAAATCAAGTTCTGAAAGTCAAGTTTCTTTAAATTCAAACCCTATACATCCAAATACCTCCTGAGATTCGGTGTTTTAGGTATGTTTTTGGGGGTCCAAATACCAAACCTCAGGAGGTGGCCCTGGATGTCTAGGGAAGTTAAGTCAAAGTAGAAAATCATCAAAAACTAGATGCTTTAAAAAAACACAAAATATAATAAAATATATATGTAACATGTATATATACATAATATGTATGAAATATCCATGTTCAAACCGGTTGCTTTATCATCTTTATCTATTCCAAAACAAAAGTTGGTCTCAGTTCATAACTAAATCCACCACCAAAGTTTAAAAGTTCGCCCCTGAAAAATGAAGACTTTTTCCGGCTTCCTACTGGGTTTCGGGGGCACTTTTCAGGGGCGTTTCCTGTTAAACTTCGGGAGGGTAATAAATAAAAAACACCTCCACTTATTGGTAGTGATATAAATGACCCACAAATTTTAGCAACCCGGACAACATTTCGTGGCTGATAGGGTTTATCAACCCTGGGATTGAACAAGAGTCATCAGCCCTGAGTTTCTTTTGGCAGCCAGGCACCTTGTATAGCTTGGTTAGTCAAAGGGGAAGATTTTCAACAAAAAAAACACCATCCCCAAACAAACTCCCTCAAACTAACTGCAAGAAGTCCTTGAACATAGGCCGACACCCAAAAGGAAAGGATCGTCTTGCAACCATCCATTTTCAGGGGCTAAATATTAGTTTCAGGGAATGTAAGCAATGCTTGCTTGGGGTGATTTTGAAAGCATCATATGCGTCATGGTCCATCAACTTCCTATGTTGTGAAGTTGTGGATGGTCACCCCACGTTTAATAGGAACCCCCTTTGAATGCGCATATGAACCCATACAACGTTGGGTTGATGACCATCCCGGATCCCCAACTCATATGCAAATAATGGGACTTTAGATCCTATCCATCGAAACGAAAACGTGGGATTTATCCCCAACAAAAGCAGAAAAACAACTGCAAATTTGATCTTTCCAAAATCAAACCCTGGCACTCATCCTTTTCTAGTTGGTGGTTAAACCAACCAAATTGAAAAATATGCTTGTCAAATTCGATCATTTCCCCAAGTAGGAGTGAAAAGAAAAAAATGTTTGAGTTGCCACCACCTAGAAACCTCATTCCAGCTAGATCCCCGGATGGGTATCATGACTTTTTGTTGATTAAATTTGCGGCATGTTTCTCAACATGTTTCTCACCAAAAAATTATTGAAAAATTAAGACGCAAACATCCACCTGCCACAAGTGCATTCCCTGAATTCACAGCTTGACGACGTCTTTGTTTCTACTAGGGTGTCCATGGAAGTGATCGTAATTAGAAAGTAGGTTGATTTCACCTACTACTTACGGGACTTACAACCAACCTACTTATATAGGGGTGTAGTTAATCCATTTACTAGCCATACCATGAACATCCCATCTAATCTAATGAACCCAAACATCTCCCGAAACCCAACGACTGGAACTGAGAAAATCACCCGGCCTTTCTCGAGTCGTTTCAAGATCTTCCGGGCCTTGTTAGCGGGTTGGTGTTGGTGTTGCTTTTTTTTTTTCGGAGATTGATTCCCATAGGATCCATGTATGGTATATTTACCTACATTTAGTTGATGTTTATGGTAAATGTAGGTAAATATACCATACCTGGATCCTCTGGGATTTAGTTGATGTGTTTTTGTTGAGGTTGCACATTTGAAAATACATGATACTTGTTTTACCAGTTTTCTTGTTGGGAGTTGATTTGATGTTATCAACAATGTGAATTCAAGCAACAATGAACAAGGAGCCAATTTTCCTGGCAAAAACACCACCGGAAAGCCCAAAATTGTAATATATTATTAAGTCGAGTCATTGCTAATTGTATCAAACAAATATTATGTTTTTTTTTGTCATGGTTTTAGGAATGGAAGATTTCAAAAGCTCTGTCAGTGACAAGTTCTTGTCAAGTTGGTGAAATCCTGGTGAATCCTTGCAAAGGAGGAAAGAAATAACATATCCCCAGGGGCGGTAAAATCAATAAACAATCATTCCCCAGATGATTCAATTCGTGACCTTTTTATCCGCCAGGTGGAGGTCACTTAAGCATCTTAAACCCTGAAAATAAGGTCACGACTTGATGAATTGCCACAGGCCCTATAGATCCGTATTGTCTTCCAGTCATAAAATGCTGAGGTGAACGGTTGGTCTTTTAAAGGTAGGGTGACCCGGGTTTTCCGTCAAAAGTCCAGTCATACCTCCAGTGTCATACGTTAGGTGAACTTGGAAGCCTTTCGGGATTGAATCAAAAGTGGTTTATGGGAGGATATTAGATATATTAGGGCGATTGATTTTTACCTTGTCAAAAACAGCCCGAAAACTGACAGCTGCTCAGCGAAACACCCAAGGGAACACGTTCAAAAGTTATCTATTGTTGGTGGTTTTGAACCAACCCATCTGAAAAATATGATCGTCAAATTGGGTTCATCTTCCCCAGGTAGGGATGGAAATAAAAGATATTTGAAACCACCACATAGTTATCCAGGTGAACATTCCGGAAATGTCCCCAAAAATAGTCCCAAAGCTTGCCCCAAAAAGGAAAGGCAAAACGTCTCCCTTTATCCTAGCATTTTTCAAGGGGATATGTTAGTTTTAGGGAGGGTATACTAAATGCTTGTTTGAACTAGATCCAAATTATTTGATACACTTGCAGTAGGAAATGGAGGGGAAAGAAAGCACAACTCCCCACAAACCATGGCCATGAGTGGATGTTTTAGGTGCCAACGTTGGCATTTGTTTGTGTCGTGACTTGTTTCCAAAGATGTTTCTGCGCAAGCAAATTTGAAACCCTGAATCATCTTAAATTTCAGTCCATCATTCCAAACTCAAGCCCATCATATTTCAAGCACTCTTGAACTGAACACATATCATCATCATCATCATCATCATCATCATCATCATCATCATCACCAGCATCATCAATCAATATCAATGTAAATCCATCAGCCATCTTCATGTTATCAATTGATTCATCCGTTCATTCCCAACACAACCCGGTTTTTCGCATTATTGTCCAAGGAACATGAAGTAAACCAGCATGTTTACCACAACAACTCACCGGTGGAACGATGACCTCAGCAACAAAAAAGTTGGGAATCTTGTAGGTCATCAAAGGGAAAAAAAACTCCAAGGCATTTACACCCCCTGAAACTAACAGCAAACGCCCCTGAAAATGGATGGTTGGAATACGATCGTTTCCTTTTGCGTTGCGGCCCATTTTCAGGGGCGACTTGATGTTAGTTTTAGGGAGGGTAAACATATGCCGAAGTTGAGAAAATGATGAGTCAGCAAATTCCCCCCTCCCCCTAGTCTTCCAGTCATAGCTGCTGAGGTTTTTGTTGGTTGGTCTTTTGTTTGTTGTATGTTTTTTTTGCGGGGCCAAAAGTCATAGCTCCACACGTTTGGTGTTTGGAAGCCTAGGGTCCGGACAACAACATGTCAAACCTGTTTCTATCAATCATGAAGCTGTTCGGTAGCGTGGAGTTGTGTCGTTTGGGGAAACGGTACCCTACTATCAGTCAAATGAAGGTTAGGTAAGACAACCTTGAAACATTTAAGACCACTCCTTACTACTTCCACAAAAAAACACTATGGATCCAGGACAATGATACTAAAAGAATCCCAGGACCACCAAACTGACTAACATGTACAGTATTTGGGGCAAATAACTATAATTACACCCCTGAAGTTTAATATGGAACCCCTCGGAAAAAAGGAGATCCCTGTTTTATCTATCATTTTCAGGTTTCATGTTACACGTTGGGGGTGTAGTTCCTGGACGCTATTCAAACAAACGACTTGGTTTAGGTACAAAGGATCCGCAAGTACCTTTTCACCTGGTTTCATTTCATCATAGTGACGACGATTGTTGTATCTTTGTAGGATAAACCTCCTATCCCATGGGCCCGTGGGTATGATGTTCCCTGATGTTCTTGTGTTTCACCTTTGCTTTTTGGTTCACCCAAAAACCAACTAGTTGAGAGATTACCCTCAGCTAACATATCCCCCAAAAAGGCTCTGAGATGATTTTCCTTTTTCCCCAGGTGGGATATGTTTCCGGGGTTCCCTGGAGGGTATATCCGTCCTCTCCTTGAAACGTTCCAATTCTTCCAAGCCCGATTCCTCATCGAGAGACATTCCAGTCACAAACCAAACACATGAGATCAAAAGCCATTGCCTCGCCTTAGTTGAGACGTCAAAATTGTTTCTCAACGTCGTGGATCAACAACCCATCGGTCCAAATGAACGAAAATGATTCACCACCACCAAGGCGAACTCCTTGAAACTTCCAGATTTGTTGCTTCTCATCAAAGCTGCGCAGCAAAAATCCCGAAAAAAAAACATATCCATCATCGAATCATCTTCCAGTTCCCTATATTAATTTGGAACCAGGGGTCGATCTATTACCTGATATATTGGCAACTGGAAGCTTGGTTCCCAAATCTATATGGGAACTGGAAGATCAGGGTATACCATTGTTAAATCATTGGCCTCTGCTTCCCAGAAATTGAACAACTGGAACCCGAAAAAAATGATGGTCGTTTCTCCGAAACAAAATTTTCTTTTTCCGGGGCACTTCTTTTCAGGTTCCATTTTTTGAATTTTAGGGCTTTATGGCAAGAAATATCTTGTTTCGAGCATCTGGGCACTATACCTCACTTAGCGAATGGAAGCCTGGAATAAAAGTTTGAACTTTATTTTCCTTACTAAATACGTAATCCCAAAAAGTTTAAAGTTTAGCCATTGGCCAAGTAAAATAATGAAATTTAGATCTCCCCATCTCGGCTTTTACTGGTATTTTTGTTTGCTGGAAAAACCCTCCACTAGCCTGGTACACTTACAGGGGAACTAGTGTCAAATGAAAGATATGACTCCAACATGATCCTTTGATCTGTCCATGACATGTTTTTCATGGGTTTTCGTCGTTTTGATGAACAACTTACTGTGCTGATTGATGAGCTATTTAAACAATAATGATCTATATGATTTGGGCCAATTCATTATGATTCCTACACCTCCATTGACTATATAATATGCAATTTGGGGATATGTGTTCCCGGGTATTCCCTCAGTATTTCTCACCACCATGTGGTCCGGATATGCCTGTATGAAATTTGCCCAAAGATTTGGGGTCCCCTTTTGCTCCCAGTTGCTGCGAATATATCAGGTATCTATATCTAGACCCCTGGCTTCCAAATATATGCAGGGAACGAACTGGATTGATGCCGGATTGATGTGTAAGTTTCATGTGTTGCTAAAATGCTTGCCCCCTTTTTTTCTGAGTGATTCAAGACGACATTAAAAACATCTATAATAACAAGACCTGCAAACTTGTAGAGCATTGAACAATGTCTTGTGGTAAAACTAGTTGAGTAACAAAAAAGGGGCAGTTTGGGGAAGAAATTCCCAAAGGTAACTTATTATATTCAAATAACTACTCTTGAAGTGTTGTGGTTCCCATGTTTTTTTGCCCCAACTCATAAAAAACAAGGCCAGTAAGTAGGTGCTGAACGGCGCCAAGCTTCCACTCGTTTTTCGTAGATTCTGGTAGCGCAAATTCTCTTGATTTTGGATCCTGCAGCCATCGATGGATGCGTTGTCTATCTATCCGGCTAAATGGAATAAGATTTCACCAGCCTAGGTGAAACCCTGAAATTTTCAGGGCATTTCCATAAAAACTCACTAAACCACCATTTTTCCCACGTTTCCCCCTTAATGCCGATCCACCAGCTATGCACAGTAGACTCACTAAACCACCACTTGGGGGCCCAGGTCGTGGTGAGGTCGCGATTAATTTGACCAGATCTATGAAAATGATTCAACATGACTATTCAGCTATGGTTTAAACTTTGACCCAAGAAATAGGACATACTTTTGCCAAGTCACTAAATGGGTTTGCAACAAAAAAACCTTCCATTGAACATAGCAAAAATGGATTATCATCAATTTCAAGCCCTAAAAAGGGACATATAACAAACTCTGGAAACGGGTCAACATGGTTTCGGCATGTTTGTTCGCTGTTTTGGCGAGCTAAGCCAAGAGGATTTATAACGCCCACATACGAAATCTTTCAGCTAGTGTTTTTTTTGGCTTGGAGCCGCCATCCCAGTGGATGGGTTTTTCCAAACTCATTCGAAAAAAAATGCGGAAACCATAAACTTGGGAACTGCTCTCCACTATGCTGGTCACCAAAACTTACGTGTTTGTTTGTTTTTTTGTTGGATCCGAATCCCATTAGGAATTTCAATCATCAAACATGACTGGTTGGTGGTTTCAACCCATTTGAAAAATATTAGTCAAATTGGAAATCTTCCTCAAATAGGGGTGAAAATAAAAAATATTTGAAACCACCACCTAGATAAATTGACCAACCCCAAATTCAGGATCCGGCATCCCATTTCCCATTCACCACATCAGTTTCAGGTTTTCGGTGGGGCCTTGGGACCTCGTATTATGGCAATCTATTTGGTTTGGGGAAGTGAAGTATTTAAGTATATAACTGCTCCTTATTATCTCCCTGGAACCCCAAACAAATTTATAAATGGTTGTTTCAATTGGATGATTCCAAATCTTTATATAGGAAATGGTTGCTTCACCAAACATCCATTTATAAATGGTTGTTTGGGGCTCCAGGTCCTTTTTAGTTACCCTCCATACAAACCCCAACATAGATCAACATAGCAGGTTTTTGGGAAAATGAGTTTCCGTTCAACATGTTCAACTCATCAACTCATCGACTTTGGAGAAACCCCAATTTTGGGGTGTAATCTTTCACCAGGTAACTCGCGTCTCTTTCTTAAACGTGTGGCAGCTCTAACCGGTTACCCTACCCTGAAGGTTCCAAATCCCAAACCTATCATTCTCCTTTTTGCAAAATAAATCCGCCCGCAAGAAACAATTTTGCCGCAACCTGAAAAAAATCTTACCCTCCTGGAAACTAACATATCCCCACCCCAAGGTATATTTGAAGATGATGTTCCTTTTCCCCAGGTAGGATATGTTAGTTCCCTGGAGGGTAAATCCTGATTCCTGCAGCTTTCCCTCTTGCTTTCGTTTTAAGTGATTATTAATCGATATCATCTTAGCAATTATTGGGAATTTGACTCATGTCAAAACCAAAGGATTTAATGCTGGAAGCTCAATGGCCCGGGAACACCCCCAAAACACCACGAATCTGAACCACCTGAAAATGGTGGGAATTCCTCAATTTTCCCGTGTTTTTTGGTGCTATAAAATTCACCGAATTTGTGCGACAAAAACACGCAGCAAGAATCCATTGCAATTGACAGCCCCCAAAACAACAACAACAACAACAACAACAACAACAACAACAACAAGAACAAGAAGCTTCCGGTATTCTGCACAGGTTCTTTTCCTGTTTGTTGTTTTAAGGTTTTTTTCCAACTTTCTGCAAGTCATCAAAAGGACATCTCCATCTTTTAAAACACTTAAGTTCTCTCAACAAAAAAATGAAAAAACACTTGCCCCTTCCATCCAACCCTCCCCCCAGAAAATCGATTTATAGTTGGGCTTGGGGAACGAAAAAAAAACTGGTTGGTGGTTTCAACCCCTTTGAAAAATATGATCGTCAAAATGGGTTCATCTTCCCCAAGTAGGGATGAAAATAAAAAAATATTTGAAACCACCACCCAGAACATCAACTATCCATATAGCCCTAGGGATCCAATTACCTTTCTGATACTCCCTTGACCAGCCCATCACCACCTAGAAAACATCTCCCACCCCTTGACCAGCCCAACCTGGGAGAATCTGGTTTAAGACCCGCCGGTTCCGTATCAGGACGTAGTTCTTGCGCCTGTTGTCACGTGATCGAAAAACCCTGGAAAACTTCGTGAGAAACTGACTGTTTCTATAAGGAAACGTAGTCAGTCAGTTGATTTTTATGGTAAATTAGTAGGTAAATACACCATACGTCGATCCTATGGGGTATATAGGAAACTGACGCTTCTATGGGTAGGCATAGGTCTCTCATTTTCGGACTGGAATATCTTGAGTCTTAGCCTAGGATTCCCATATCCAAAATTATTTTTGAAGTCTCACCATTCAGCAGCTAAGATGAAGTCTGATAGAAGTTGATCTTACAAAGATCGAGAATCGCTGAAAATTCGCATCTCTGACAGTCTAATTACTTTTAAACCAAATCTGTATGGTATTTAGAGGGAAGAGAAAAATACACACAAAATTTAAAAATGTTTGAAATTAGATATAAAATATGAAAAAAAATCCTGCACGCATTCACATATCTTATCTGGTTGGTGGTTGAACCAACCCATCTGAAAAAATATGAGTCAAAATGGGTTCATCTTCCCCAAGTAGGGATGAACATAAAAAAAAATATTTGAGTTGCCACCACCTAGTTATGGTCTTTTACCATATAGGTGTTTCCTTAAATGGTGGTACCCCCATTTCACACCCCAAAATGATCATTTTTTAGTAGGAAAACCAAAAGTTGTTGGGGAAACCCACCATTTTAGGAAACCCCCATATATTTGTTTCACGCCCCATCTGGGGTCGGCCCATCAGCCTCATTGTATGCTGCCGTACCCTTGCGATGTAAAAAGGCAGGCCCCGTGCGCGAGCGTTTCAAGGGTTCGGACTTTTTCAGCCTCAGGTGTGGTGGAAAGATGTGGAAAGCTATCTCCAAAATTCCATCAAAAATCGAATGGTACCTTTCTAAGAAATCTCCAACATACCCCTGGAACATACCCCAGACCCTCAACTACCTGTTTATGAAGGAAATCCTTTCATATTTGTATTTTGGGATACCTGGGGTATGTTCAAGGGGTCTGTTGGGATTTTCTTAGAAGGACCTTACCAACGGACCCCGAAGCAAGTTGCGATCAAGCTATTAGATACTCAGGTTTATTGGGTCCGTTAGGGGGTTTGTGTTGGAGATTTTTTTGGAAAAATTCGTGGCTACCAATGGCAGGAATACCCCGATTTTTTTGGGTTCGAATCTATATACCAATATTGGATACGGTACCATCATAAATCACCAAAAGAAATTTGCCCAAACAAGAGAAAATGGAACCCCTTACACTCAAACTATTATTACCACCATCGGATTTTGGGAGCAATTTATAGGAAGAATTTGTGTGGACATCTTTCAAATTCACCCTAACAACCATCTCTTTTGTGCAACAATTCCTGATTTTTTTTATCTACAATAGGGAAGACTCAAACAAAAGCATCTTCAAAATCAAAACTGGTTGGTGGTTGAACCAACCAAATTTGAAAAATATGATCGTCAAAATGGGTTCATCTTCCCCAAATAAGGGTGAACATTAAAAATGTTTGAAACCACCACCCAAATGACTACTAATCCAATATATAAGGTGCTCAAATTCATCATCTGGTGTCATCCTTGAAGACTCAAAAATCATCAACATTGACCTGTCAAAACCACCACCCAGAAAACATCTTCAAAATCAAAACCACTTTTTTCAAAACTTTGAGATCTTTATCTTAGATTTGCTTCTAATTTGTGATTGGAAAAAATAGAAAAACATCACCACAGTGGAATCCATAAAAACATCACCAACTAAACAAACACAAGTTACCCTCCCAAAGTTTAACATGGAACCTGAGAATGGCAGCCTGGAATAGGAGATTCCGAACTTGGAAACCATCATTTTCAGGTTCCATGTTAAACTTGGACAGGGTACACCCCAGAAAATTAAGATTTTGGACTCCAACAAGTGAATGTGGATGGTTCAGATGAGTTTCCCGATTTCAAAGAGGTGATTTTTTTCAGGTGCAACATGTCAATTTTCAGGGTTTTGTTTACCAGCAAGATGTTACCATAAAAAAAAACTAGTTGGTGGTTTCATCCCATTTGAAACATATGTGTCAAAATGGGAAATCTTCCCCAAATAGGGGTGCATATTTGAAACCACCACCCAGAAAATCAACGGAATCCATATAGCCCTTGGGATCCAATTACCTTTCTGAGACTGGTAATGGAACCTACATACTTTGCTGGGGTGATTGTACACCCCAATCATCCTCTGACAAGGTGAGTCAGGATCCCTAGGGTAGGTTAAAAAAATGTGTTAGCCCCCATTTTCAGGGGTGTAACACGTGAGCCACGAAAAAACACCCTTATTATACCTTATTACTTTCCATTGAATCCTGGCTGTTTTTGTTTGTGATTCCCATAATGGGGTATAATAAACCCTATTAGCAAAGGGTATAGTATAACCCTCTATATACAACCCAAACTTCAACAACCAGAGGCCCTTTTTTTCATTGCTCAAGTATATTATCCAACAAAATCAATCCCACCAAGTCACTCACTCAACGCCTTAAGCTCTGAGGATTCGCGAATACCTTAGCGGAAGCGGCGGTGGCTGGTTGTTCAATGTGGAAACCAACACCTTTGCTGCTACAAACTATAGTTGGTATTTGCCATAAGGATCCATTCTTATCAATTTACTAAATGTTTTTTGGTTTGAAAATTATTAGTAAAAAATCCTCCATCCTGACTTGGATGTCCCAGGAAGTTAGTAAATGGTTAGTAAATGGGTTATAACCTACTTATAGATGAGGTATATTGGGGTTATAATCCACTGATCCTAACCATTGATCCTAACTTCCAACGGGACATCCAAGTAGGGTACGGTAGGTGAAGGTGAAGTGGGAGAAGTGTCAACTCATCATCCCTTAGGGTTTAATTGGCAACCCTTTGAAGGTGGATCCGTCCTTACGTACGTCTTTCCGTTAAAAGATCCGCGGCAATGCCTTGGGAATCCCGTCGATCCAAAAAGCCCAAGGCACCGATATGAAAACGCGCTTGGGAGCCAGCCTGGGAGCGACGAAGGAGCCAACCCCGAGGTGAAGGCCGGCCAGTGATGATCCAGTGGATGGGGGTCCCAGGTGTTTGGAAACTTCCTGGTACCCTAAACAACCATTTATAAATGGATGGAAATGGTGAAACCACCATTTTCTATATAAAGATTTGGTTCATCATCCAACTGAAACATCCATTTATGAATGCTTGTTATCAATAGTATATAAGTGGTATATATATTGCCAATTGGGGGATTTCACCTATATTTTGGGAGGTGTAAAACCGTCATTTTTTCATGGGTTTTAGGGTCCAAGGGTTTTTTGGTTGGCTATAAGGATTGACATTGAAGTGTCAAGATACATGGTATACCCCCAAAATGCAATTCTACAATTTGAGGTCTCTCCCTTTTTTGAAAGGTCATGGTCCTGTGAAAAAAAGACAAAGAGAAAACCCATCCGAATCTGAACCGTCAAGGCTGGGAATGATGTGACCCGACAGGAAGAATGGTTCATATATTCATAGATCCGGATTCAATTTTGCATTTTGGGGAATATAGGATGAAATCTAAATATTTTTTAAAAAATCAAATCATACAACATATTGAACACGTAAAACCAAAACCTATATTCTTGAACCATTACTATCAATCATTTTCCATGCATGGGTTGAAATATTAATCAATCCTTAAACATAAATAAATAGTCTATTTTAACTTTCAACCCTATCATTAGACATTGTATCTTTTTTCAAATCAATCTTTAGAACATATTTTTTCAACCCATGAACCATACTTTTTGGCAAATTCATTTTAAATCCTTACTAAAAAATACTTTTTTGGGGTGATTCCCTTCTCCCCACTTCACCCTTCACCTACCGTACCGGGCTCCCCGGTGTTTTTT
The DNA here is from genome assembly GCA_000507305.1 of Breviolum minutum Mf 1.05b.01. Classification (NCBI taxonomy): domain Eukaryota; class Dinophyceae; order Suessiales; family Symbiodiniaceae; genus Breviolum; species Breviolum minutum. Next base: position 38,061 of record DF240099.1, read on the forward strand.
TAGGCCGCCCGGTTCGGTTCGGCCTCCAACAGACGTAGCTTCACATAGAACAAGTCGCACCGGATGGTGTTGCGAATGCCATCGTTGAAGGTGGCACGGAAGCATCCGGTACCTCTACGACAAGGCGGTTGGCGGTGGAAGTCACTGGTGGTGCCATGGGTTGTGGGTTGTGTGGGTTGTGGGTGCCGTGGTTTTCCCTTGGGTTTGCTGAATTATATGAAGATTTGTGGGATTTAACACGAAAAGACATCCAAAATGGCAAATATACCGACTCCTGAAGATTTTGATGTTTGGGGATTTTGCATATATATGTTTTGAAGGGATCCAAAAATTACAACTTAACCTCAGGAGGTGACTTTTGGGGCTTGACATGTGACATGTTTGGTAAGTAAGTTGTTGTGGAGATTGTTGACTTCAGTTGGGCAAATTACCTTAAAGGCTTGACATTGTATGAGGCAATTTCATTCGGCAAATTCAAGCTTCATCCAATGACGGCTGGGTGTGTTTTTTTTTTTTGGTTGCCTATGTTGGGTATATGATGTATGATTGGATTCTTGGATCTTTTGGCAAAAGGATTCAAAGATCATCGTATGATCACCCCTGAAAACTAGGAAAACAACGACCATGAAGATGTATCTCATTTTTAAGAAACGGTGATTTTCAAAAACAAAGGCGGTGGCCGGTTTTCCCTTGGGTTTGCTGAATTAATGACCATCCTGGGATTTTGACAAAAAGACATCCTTTTTGGCAAAATAGATTCCTGAAGATTTTGATGTTTGGGGATGGTTTTATAGGTTGGGGGGATCCAAAAATACAACTAAACCTCAGGAGGTGAGTTGAAAGGATATCTGATAGGACATGTCTTGAGAATTGAGGCAGTAATCCTGCCATGAAGTCCCAACGAATGGAGGAAACTTATGCCCGCCTATGCCACCCCGAAAGAAACTGGTCAGTGTTTTCCTATATCCCATGACGGATCTACAATGGGACTGGTACGTATATTTACCTACTAAAAAATCCATGAAAAATCAACTATACATCCATGTAATCAGGTAAATATACCAGGTCCCACGGATCCAACCATGGATATACTACCTATGAGAGTACTTCCAAAGTCTAAAGAATTTAATTTCGAGGCTCACCTCACCTCAACACACACCACCATGGGTTATCTAGTCACTGATGGCTGAAAGAAATCCCGAAGTACCACAACTTCGGAATGAAAAAAAACATCGAGACAAATCAATAGTGGTATATTTTTTGAGCACGAATCTTCTCTGGTGAACAGGAGTTCTGAACCATCACCAGTATGAATTTCAACTTTTGTCAACAACTGACTCTTCAAATGTGTTTAACAGGGATTTTTGGTTGCTACAGGAACCTATTTTGTTGCAACCAAAAATCACGTTTTTTGTCCTAACAAAAAATGTCCCCTTTTTGTGCGGCATTTTGTAGGACATCTCATCACCACATCCTTCTAAATGGAAGACAAAAACACATGAGCAACGAAAAAAACCCTGGTTGTTTATAGGTTGTATAGGGGATTATACTACCCAATTATATGGGGATTTTAAAAAGGCCAATATAAGGATCCCCATAAACCAACCAGTATAATGGAAAGTAGGAGGGTTTTTTTTCGTAGCTCACATCACCGTTTTCTCCTTTAAAGCACCTGGTGTACCAACGTTCATGGTGGAATTGCTCAACATATCTTGAAAGGTGTCCGCATCTTCTGGCCTCCAAGGGAACGAAAATCGTTGACCAAACATAAGCTGCCAATACCCGTCCTAACAACTGGCGAGGATTATGCTTCAGAAATCTGGTGGTTTACGAGGTTGATATCTTCTTTTTGTTGGTTTCAAAATAGCATGATTCTTTTTATATAGATTTTTATCAATATAATTATCAACTGGTGAAGTGCAGTTGATATCTGAAACATCAAAACAAATGGATGTTTCAAAAACATGTTGTCTTTGGTGTCAATTTGTTCACATCACATTAAAAGATTTCACGAGAATCTCTCCCACCTAAAAACAGCCTTGAAACGAATGGAATTTTTCAGCTTCACACGTGGAAGCTGAAATATGTCATGACCAGGCACTTTGAAAACAAATGGAAACCCTAGAGACATCAACAACCAAGCGAGTCCATTTTTTCTTCACCACTCTTTAAAAAAGGACTTTCAGAATTAAAACATCTGGATTCGGAAATTTAGCCGAAGAAATATCCATTCGGTGAATTCTGTGTATCTGTTGAAAGCATTTCAAGTCATATGCATGCTTCATCATGCAAAACACAAACATCTTGGTAAACTAAACAACATTTGTATAGCGTACCTCCACATGTGTCACGCTTCTAGGTACACTCTAATCAACAAAAAGATGAGGGGCTGCTAAAAAAGAAGATTTATACACACCTGAATTCCCAAAGGGATGTTTTGTGCTTCTTCGAACTCAACCATCACGTACACCTGCCGAGTTCTCTTCTTCATAGGGATTCCCATCTCCAAAAAAACCTTGGAAAAGTCACCCCCTTGCGATCACTTAAGGTAGTAAGATTGGTGTTTACCTTGCCGAAATCCTTAGGTTTTTGCCAGGTTTGTTAGGGAAATCTTCCCATTTTCCAACTGCATCCGTACCGGCCGCGGTGGGAAGTCCAAAAGAACATGATGAAAGTATTACACCCCCGGAAAAACTAACATGGATATATCAAAATGGCCATAGTTAAAAGGAGTCCATCTTTTACAAACCATCATTTTGGATGTAATATCACCATCGTTTTCGACCCCCCTCAAAAAAAGCAAAGGAAACACTTATGTAACTGATCAACCAGAAATTCTTTCACGGTTCCCAACAAAGAAAATGTGTTTTTGGAAAACTCCTTATGGAAATATATATCACATCCATCCAAAAAATCGACTCCTTCAAAATTTGGAGATCCCACCAAAAAAAAACACCAACAACAGATTTTCGTGGTTTTTTCCCACCATTCTTTTGAAACCCATAGGATCCATGTGTGGTATATTTCCCTACATTTACCATAAAAATCAACCAAATGTAGGTAAATATACCATACATGGATGGTATGGGAAATGAAACAACGAAAAGTGGACGTCCGAACGCCTGAAGAACTGCATGAAGTCGGCTCCTTTGAAGGCCATGTCCTTGGTTGGGTACTACGAGGTGGGGGCGGGGCCCCGAGCCGATCGTCATTTTTCTGTGGAGTGACAACTGGGGAAATGGCCGAACATCAATTTAATGTGATTCAACTGGGGGATGTTACAACGATATAAAACCCTACTTCATAAAGGGGTTACTGTATAACCCCCATTTATTGATAATGGCCCAACTGCTAAGTGACTTTTTTCCTTTCTAAGCAGACTAACGGAAAAGCCAGCTAGAACAATTGGAGGGGTTATTTTCGACAGCGTTTTACCCAGTTGGTGCCAGGAATCGGATTCAGGATGCCCAGTGATGCCAGTGAGCTCAGGTTTGATTGAGGTCGGAAAAAAGAGATATCCAAAAAAAATAAACTTCCCCAAGCTGATGATGAATACCATGCTAGCTGCTTGGTGGTTGAACCAACCCCATCTGAAAAAATATGATCGTCAAATTGGAAATCTTCCTCCAAATAGGGGATGAACATAAACAATATTTGAAACCACCACCTAGCTAGGATTTTGTTTCAAAATGAAATCACTTTTTTTGCAACGCAAATCCATGTCATTTTGTTGGCTCTTCCAAGTCATGACCTTCCTTTGGATCCATGATACGTTCAGAACTTATTTCAGGTGAACCTTTGGAGAATCAATCAATCGGTCACTTTGAAGGAGCTGGTCCAGGTAGTTCCTGGTTGGTGGTTGAACCAACCCCTTGAAGCAAAGTATTTGTCAACATGGGTTCATCTTCTCCAAATAGGGGTGAAACATAAAAAACATATTTGAAACCATCACCTAGCCACATATTGGTTTATATCGACCCTTTATGAAACTACACGTTGGCATCTGTGCCCATCTATTTTTACTTTCGGGTACCTAAATTCAGTTTCGATTCTGGCATATGTATGCATGCCTGTGTGCATGAATGTTTGTATGTATCTATACATTAATAGAGTCTTCTCCCCATACACATGTATTCCTGAATCAACGACTCTGAGGATCTAGAAGGAATCAAGGAATGTCCTTGATACAAATCTCAAATCTCTTTCACCATGAATTATCAACAAGTTCATCTAGTAGCTGTTTTTGTTTGCTCGTCACCGGAAGGTCTGGTGGTTGCTGCACTTCGCGGGCGTCGTCTTAGGAATTTATGAACTCAATGGTTTGGCCAGATTTATAACATGTACATTGAAGAACCCAACCTATACTCCAATAAATTGGTAAATATCATATATTTTCCGTTAAATGACCTGGTAATTTGTTGCTTAAATAAATCGTCACCCAACCACCCGGGTTTTCCACCCAACCGGCCGGTCACATCACATCGTTAAAAAACATACGTCCCAGTCACCGGCCGACGGAAGAACATGGCAGCCAATTGAGGTGCGTCTTGTGTCAAACACAAATGTTCATCCAATTGCACCACCACATCACAGGCCATAGCTGAAGCAGCGGTTTGAATCAGGCGCATGGCGTCGTGGTGTTGCGTTTGGTTTGGTGAGGACAGACGGTTTTTTGTTGGTCCGAGGATTTATAGCTAAGGGAAAAGGGGCGCCGCGGCGGGGCTTGGTTCAACAGATGGGTGTTTTTTTGTTTTTTTTTTGGGGGGTCCGATTTTTTGGATTTCCAGATTGAGGTTTTTTGGACGACGACTTTGGAGGATTTTTCGGGGGGAAACAAAAAAACGTGAAAAAACACCCATTGACTCAATGGGGCGGTTTTGTGTTTGTTGAGCTATACATTTAGACCCTTGAAACTACCCAAATGGTTGGGGGATATCCCCGGCCCACTAACAGTGGAATATGAAGGTTTACAGGGGGCCCTTCATAAAAATGAACAGTTATTATTTCACTGTTAGTGGGTGGGGGATACCCCCAACATATACACCAAAAGTGAGTATTTTTAGCATGTTTGGTTTTTGTTACAAACTCCTAAGTGCTACATCATTCGCCAAGTGCAATGGGTACCTTCTAAGATGTTTATTCCTTCTGATGTTGCATAAATGATTCGATTATCTTAGCAAGTATCAAGGTGCCTTTTTTCCATACCCATACAATCCATGTATGCTACCTTGACCTAAATTTGCTTCGTTTTTATGGTATAGGCATAGGTGAATATACCCTGACATGGACCCTATAGGAAATACTCTTAAATTTTGTAAAAACAACTTCAAAGGTTTAAAACATGAAAACTTCGCAGTGTGAAAAACAAATACACATTGCGAAAAACAAAATACGGCCTTCTCCCCCAGAAATTACGGGGGTACTTGGATGTCCCAGAAAGTTAGTAAATGGTTAGTAAGTGGATTATAACCCCAATATACCTCATTTATAAGTAGGTTACAACCCATTTACTAACCATTGATCCTAACTTCCTGGGACATCCAAGTATACCCGAGATATAAAAGCTACTAGATATGCCCGGATGCCCCGAACTCAGAAAACCCTGAAAATGGATCCAAAAATGGCAGTTTTTTTCCATGGCAATTGAGGAACAATGAAACTCACTTGAAGTTTTCAGGTGTTCACCCCTTCGATTCAAAGGATATCTCAGTTATTAGCCCAAAAATTTGGAATTCATCATCAGTCATGTCGGAATGACAGAGTATGTTTCACCAAGCTGAAAACAAACCTTGAAAACAAACAAGGGCGGAACTAGTTGGTGGTTGAACCAACCCATTTGAAAAATATGATCGTCAAATTGGGAATCTTCCGATCTTCCCCAGGGTTCGGGGTGAAAATAAACAAACCTTTGAGTTGCCACCAACCAGCGGTTTGCATTTTTTGTTGCGTCAAGAATCGCCGGATGGGCAGTTTTGGGATGTTTCGAAACCCATGACCCATGTCCCTGGGATTCCAACCACCATTAAACAATGGGTGTTAATATAACCACCATTGCTTACCTAAGGGTTTTAATCATCGAAATGGGGTCAACCATTATTTTAATGGTGGTGGAAGCCCAGGGATGTTTCGTCAGATCCAGAAATACGGGTCGAAAGCAACGAGTCTTTTCGCACCCCAGGTTTGAGTTTTGAGTTTTACCTCCCCCTGTTTTCCATCTCCACCTAAAAGGAAACAGTCCAACCCCCATAGGATTCCCATCAAACGAGTCCGGTATATTTACCTATATCCATGGATTCCTAGTTGATTTTGTATGGAATCAATTAGGTCCGGTAAATATACCAATCCCAGGGAACCTATGGGAAGAAAAGAATCCAAGTTTAACATTAATATCTACCTACATTTAACATTTACCAATCCACCAAATGTAGGGAAATATACCATTCCAATCCCCATGGATCCTATATATGGGAAGGAAGGATTCTTCAGATACCTGGATCTTCCAAGTGTGTAAAATTTATGCCTTTTCACCCAAAAAACCTACCAAAAGGCAGAAATTTTACATATCTGGAGGATCCAGGTATTTAACATTTACCAATCCACCAAATGTAGGTAGACATATACCTACCAAACATCCCATGGATCCTATATATTAGGAAGGAAGGTTTTTTTCGGATTTTTTCGTTTTTTTGGACGCCAAGAGACCCAACAAAGACTTGGAAGCACTTTTCTCCACTTGCAACATTGAGGTGGCCACATCACGACGCGAACATTCCAACATCCAGATCCAACCTGGAGGGGCTTTACTTGGATGTCCCAGGAAGTTAGGATCAATGGTTAGTAAATGGGTTATAACCTACTTATAGATGGGGTATATTGGGGTTATAACCCATTTACTAACCATTTACTAACTTCCTGGGACATCTAAGTAGTAGAGATACTGTTGATACCTCAATAGCTGTTTCTGGTTCCCTTAATAGGTGGGATCGGTACCATATAATCAGCCAATTGGCAGTTGTTTACCACTTATATTACCACTTACAGTCCTTGCCAATTGGGGGATTATTTATCACCTACCATCTATTAAGGGAACCAGGAAACTCCATTGAATACTGTTAATGGGTTCAGAAAAAAATGGATGAAAACGAAAGGAAAACGCCCTGAAAATTGTGGTTTGTTTCTAAGGGAATGTTACCCAAAATGGCCGAAACATTGAGGTTTCATATAGATTTATTATTGCCCAGATGATTGTTGACTATAACTAACCCAAGATGATCACCACCTGGGATGGTGCTAAAACCATGTAAAATATGGGATTTCAACTACCAACCTCAACTGGGATTTCTTCCATTAACAGTAGCTTCGTGGAAAATCAATTTTCCCAACATCCAAAATCAATCATTCCCAATGAAACCCTATACACTCCCTGAAACTGACAGCTAAAGCACCTGAAAATGGATGGTTGGAAGATGAGTTTCCATCTGGGTTTCGGCCTATTTTCAGGGACTGTTGCTGTTAGTTCCCTGGAGGGTAATAGTTTAATGGAAAATCCATTTTCCCAACATCCAAAATCAATCATTGCAGCATCCATTCCTGCATAAAACATGTCAATCAAATCAAAGAAATTTCATCTGTTGATTTCTTGTTGGTGCTTTCGACCCACCCATTTGACAAAAGACATACGTTTTTAAAGTGGGGATCATTTTCTCAAGATTTTTGGGCAACAAAAATAAGCAATCGTTCAAACTCAAACCACGATTGCCGTTTTCTCTGACAGACCAAACACACAACAAAACAAGGCCGCTATGGTCAGGGATGTCGTTCAAATTTACCAACATGGAATTGGACTTCAGAAATTCAAACAAAATCCTTGCTGTCGTAGACTTTTTGGGGTCAAATTTCATGTAGCATCGATTGAACAACTGGTTACCCGGTTGGTGGTTTCAACCCATCTGAAAAATATTCGTCAAATTGGATCATTTTTTCAGGTAAGGATGAAAATAAACAAATATTTGAAACCACCACCCAGAGAATATATTTGCAAATTGATGTGCTTCTTTGCCTCAACATTTGAAGCACCTTTTTTTTTTGCGGAAGAAAAGATTCGAATATTTTATCTTAATCCACTTATTGGACCACCTCAAACCAAAATTGATAGGTGAGTGATTTGGTTTCTCCCCAAAAAAATGTATTGCCATTTGCCACGACACTTTTAATCTCAACGAAGATTCCGGTGATTGAAATGGTCCAGTATTTAACAGAAAAAACTCCACCCATCCCCAAAAAAACGTGGGGAAGCCTTCCGTGTTTCACCATTCTTGTTCCCCCTGTTTGTTTGAGAAACAAAAAAAAGGCACCCTGTTTTCAAACCTCGTGGGAGTTTTCTCTCCAAAAAAATCGGGTTTTTCGTACCAAGAAACAACAAAAGCATACCAAGAAGAAGGCCAAGGTTGACATGAGTTCGTTCCGTACCAACACAGCCCATTCCCCTTGCATAAGATCAATCGCCTGGACAAGCCAGGTGATTCGATCAACACGTGACACCTTTTCAATGCCGGGATGATTCTAAGTGACCTTTTGGAAAGGTAGTTATATATGTGACCTCCAACGTTTTGGGGAATTTGAAAGGTCACGAATTGAATCACCTGGAGGATGGTTTTTGAGTCAAGGATAGTTTTTTCCCGGTAGGTGTTGAAAATAAAATCATTTGGATGGATGAACATTGTTGGATTGGATCGGAGGAACTTCTCACCCCCTCTTTTTGGCGGTGATTTCTGAACGTTCGTTTGACTTAAGGACAAAAGTCGAAAAGAGTGAGGTATCATTTTCTTCTAAACAGTTTGCAGGGGTATGCCCCCGTCCTTCAAGAAGGATTCAAACAAAAAAAAACAAAAAGCATAGACGTTCAAATACACATAAACCTCATCAGATCCTCATAGTTAACGTCTGTCAACTTGATCACTCAAGGCAACATATAAGCCCCTTCACCATTCTTCGCTGAGGGGAAGATCTTCATGAAGCTGAGTACAAAAATCACAGGCGAGATTTTTCTCTCCCTTTTCGGTGTTCCCTAAACATCCATCCCGCAAAAAGTTGATGTTAACTCGATGTTATCTGGACTTGGGGCGCCATTTCCATGTACATTTATATGATTAGATGATGTATTACCCTTCAGGGAACTAACATATCCCACCTTGGGAAAAGGAAAATCATCTTCAAAGGGATTTTTTTTATGGGATATGTTAGTTCCCAGGAGGGTATATCCAGTCATTATGATTGAAAAAAAAACGGCAGGATATTTCAACCAAAAGATGGCTGGATGGCTTTTTTTGGGGGTCGGGATTTGGGTTTTGATAGGGGCTCAGCATGGCCTCTGAAAAACCCCTTCTGATAACATCGACCAAAAACCCGTAAATGCTTTTCAAAAGCCTGGCTTTTGATATCATGAAACTACCTGTTGAGAGCTGAAATTCTGCACCAGGGTGAAGGAATGGTAGTTGAAATCCCACTATTTACAAGGGTTTGGGATACATCCCAGTGTGGTTGTTTCCCCGGATTTCTGAAGCATCAACAGTATCATAAGTTCCGGTGCTTCAATCGGATGTTTTTGTCATATTATTGTCATTGGATTGTTTCGTCATACATTATCCAAACGATGCAATTTTAAAAAATAGTTCCACGGATTGGCATCCAAAACGATGGTGGAAAACAAGACATTATACCCTTTGGTAAACTAACATAACAGGCTGGAAAATCACCCGTTTTTCAATAAGAAATACATCTTCAATCCGGGCCCATTTTCCAGCCAGCTATGTTAGTTTACCAGTGGGTAATTTGAATGAGGGTCAGCAAACCTCGAATCTAATGACTTCAAGTTACACATGGCCAAGCAAAAGAAAAAAAACATCACTCTTGGACCTAGTCTTCCTAGTCTTCCCTTGCTGAGGTTGGGCTTTTCTGGATAGGTTTCTTTTGGTGGGTCCAAACAACTCCGTCACGTTTGGAATGGGTTAGAACACATACATGAGCGTTGGGTTATAGCCAGTTACAGCAGTTCCAATCATTGCTGGTTAATAAATGTGGTCATTTCATTGTGCAAATGAATGTAATGTAAATATATATTTACCTTAAGGTCAACATAGATGGCACAAATACCAAACAGGTAGCTTGGTAAAGGGTCCTTATAAACCCTTATCTAGGGACGGTTAGCCATCTACTTTTCAATCATAAGTAAAATGGCATTTTCATGGTAGGCTTGGTTTTTTCATCGATAAATCATTCAACATCATCTAAAAAGACCCACCAAGCCACCTCTAGCCATGGTTTTTTGCAGATCACCAGAGGTCCATCTTTTGCCTCCCTCTTTTTGCAGAACACGTCGGGGGGACTTGGTGATACCAAATGTTAAAAAAAATAGGTGTAGCCGAGGGTACATACGGGTCGATTTTTTTTTGAAAAAACACAACTTGTAACTTGTGATATCTTCCCACCATTTAACACCAAAACAATAAGTCCGCCCCCCTCCGCCACGAACATCCCAAAGCACTCTCAAGAATCACCATCTCAAATTCAGTCTCAACATGATTCATCGTCTTACCCAAGCCATCTCAACCACATGTATCCTCATCCCATCCCAAACATAACAACCGGACATGTACGAAACCCTTCCAACCAACCAACCAACCAACCAACCATCCAACCATCCAACCCATCCAACCCATCAACCAACCAACCGACCTGCGAAGTGGATGCTGAAAGGATAATACAAGTTGAAATGACCAAGTTCCATGCCTGCAAGATGAGATGTTTTCCCAGCCACACAATGGTCCGCACCCCTCAAAAAAAAAACAAACGGTGGAGAGCCGCGGGGATACTTTCCATTGAAAATACTGGCTTCCTGGAACGCCAAGTGTCCTATTTTTTTAGGCAACTGTACCCCTAAAACCAGCAACTATTGCCTTAAGAATAGGGCACTTGGCTTTCCAGGTTGTTGTTTTTCGGGATGCATATATATGGAGATGTTATTATTCTTGGATCCACAATAATGGGATGATAATATAAACTATCCAGTTTATTTTCGGTATCCAAAAAAACATATTTGACATGAAATCATCCCCCATACACATGGATAGTTTTTTTCATCCCCAACAAATCCCCTAACCAACCAACCGTTTGGGCCCTTGACTTTTCTCATGGCTCAGATGGGTAGTCGGATAGGGAAGTGGTGAAAATTCCTTCCAGATGGCTGCAGGCCTTCGATGGCATCTGAAAAATATGCGATCGTCAAAATGGATCATGAAACCCCAGGGTTCGGGTTGAAAATAAAAAATATGTCAAACCACCACCTAGTGTTGGGTAGAAAGATGTCCCGAAATGTCCTGAATCACAATTTTTGTTGCAGGTACCAGGCTGGGATCCACACCCCCACCCAGGCTGGTGACCAGCAGGATTATGATTTTATATACATTTCTTGTAGGCGCAAACCGGGAATCTCAAAACACTCAACCTTCATGAATGTCATGAGCCTGCATTGTGGGGTGGGGTAGATCCAAGCATGTTGAAATATTTGGAAATGTTGCAAACATTCTGAATGCAGGTTATTGTCACGGTACATGATGACATCAACCTCTATTCATATACACAAAATCGTGTACAAAAATTGAATGATGCGAAATCAAACTGAAAAACCATTTCCCTAAGATTGAAGTCTTTGCCAAAATCATGCATATCAATGACTTTGCGCACTGGCGCTAAAGTTGTCTGTTTTTATATCCTCAACATTCGTCAATTCCAAAGATCCCCTTCAGCATTCATATTGTCTTGCTCATCTTTACTATTAGTAAGAAAACATGGAAGCTAATAATGATCCCAAAGGTGTACTGGCATCTTTACAGGGTTGAACATGAAGGCTTGAAAAATATGACAAAACAACTAAAATCGGGGAAAATCGGGGGCAATGTTCGAACAATATTCCACCCCTAGAACAAACACATTCAAATCTACAAAAAAAAACACAACACTTCCCTCGAAGTCCAAGACCAAACAAGAATGGTCTGTGGGATGATCCATGGAGCAAGGATTCCCGATCCTACCAAGGGGAAAAGTTTGGTCTTTGAACTTCCTGGGAAGTATTAACTATAACCAGGTTGGCCAGGATGTTCTGATTGAACTGCAAGCATTCATCATGCATCTACCGAAGGTCTTTTTGAAGGTGATGTTGGGAGCACTTCACCGATCTGAAAACTATACTATTATCTTTGTATCCATTCCTCTATAGATTCAATTTAATTCCACCTACATTTGCAATTATCTTCTTTCAATTTCCCAAGTTAAACATCCTTCCATATTTCCACAAAAAATCCCTCTTCGATCTTGGTGAAATATAAGATTTCAATGTCCTTCGGTTTTTCAACCGGCAAGTTTGGTGGTCAAAGTTCTGCGGAGATGTACTTCGGACCCAAAGAACTTGATAAAAAACGTCACGAGAATTTCACGTGGAAAAACTCCCTACGACCTTCCAAGCTCGCCAAACGTTTTGTTGGGGCGACCCTCCAGTAAACTAACATAGCAATGGAAAATCCACCATTTTAAGATGTAGTTCCTATTGGAAAAGGTGGATTTCTATTGCCAGGTTAGTTTACTGGAGGGTATTTGACGCTTTGACCCCAACGTTGACCCTACCAAAAGACCAACCGTCCACTTCAGCGGCTATGACTGGACGAGCAGGGAATAGATTCATGATTCCAACAGCTGTTTTGAAGATTGGACAACTAAGACATAAAGATCCGAGATTTCAAATCCCACCTAAAAATTGAAAGCATTTGTTTAAACACCAACGTTCCAAAAAAAAAGTCCCAGGGCCCAGGGGTCAAAAATCCCTCTAAATTTACCAATAGATTTGCATCAAGTTTGCCTAATAAGTCCCATTCTAGTTGGTGGTTTCAACCCCTTTGAGAAATATTAGTCAAATTGGATCATTTCCCCAGGTAGGGGTGAAAATAACAAATGTTTGAGTTGCCACCACCTAGCATTTAATGATGCCTGAAAAAAAAAATCACCAAATTCCCAGCTTCGGCGGCGAATTTCGATGGTTGGTTTTGGAGCTAAGGTACCAAAACGGATAACGGGTGGCAATGGGACACTGCCAGGAGCAAACGTGGAAGCATCAACAAATTTTGATCCTCAAGGTCCAAGGTCATGTTTGAAGGAGGAGACAAAGAGGTGGTTCTGGAGATTTGACATATTTCAATCTAAAGATATTCATGATATATCTAAAACTTTTATGAACCAGTTCGAAAGGGAAAACACCTATCATATCAAGTGCCATGTATTTTCATGGTGGTCCAGTCATTAACAACATAAGCGCGTTGTGAGAAGTCTTCAAGAGGTGCAAACAATGGTCTATGAGATCCGTTTCAAGCCAATACGCAACCCAAATGAGCAACGTTCAAAACACGCATGAAATTTCATTATACTGTTTGGTTGATAGGATCCTTTGAGTGGCTTACAAAATTTTCCCCATGTAATTGGGTAGTGTAGTCCCCTACATAGAGCAAATACCCCGGATTTGTTTGGACACTGCTCAAATGTCTTCTGCCAATCTTGCTTTAATTGAGCGGGGCTTGGGAGGGCAAGAAAGCAAGAAAACACCTCGCAAAGCATTTTGGAAAACTAGCAATCATCTATCAGCATCAATTAAATGTGGGGTATGAGAATCATCCTTCTGTACCGTACCTCATATTTTCTAGTCTTTCCCACTTGCGGCATGTTCAGCTCCAGGTCCTTTTTTGGGGCTGCGGGGGTCAAAAAGATACTCCTTTTAGTCCCAGGGAGAAAAAAAATCGCCCGCCTTGACATCCTGAAAAAGAGGACTCCTCAACACCCTTTTCACAGCTCAAGATTTTTCTCGGCGGCATGGATAGGCCTCGATGTACTGTATCCTAAAATTTAAAAAAGTCCAAAAAAGATCCATTTTTTTGTTTCGGATTCCCCATATTCCCATCAATTCCTCATATTCCCAATTCCCAAACACCAATGCCCATTTTTCAAAAAAATGCCAAAGTCACCATTGCAGTGGCTGGGAAGGCAGTACTGGGATAAAGCACCTGCACCATGTTTTTTCCGGAGTTCTTTTCCGCTCTAAGTGTAACTCAAGCATTTTGCCTTCTTAATGGAAAGTCCCAAAGAGCGAAAAACTCCCAAAGTCACAGGAAAAAAGATCCTCCCGATTTCTTTTGATCATATAAGCTGGCTGGAATATATTTTATCCGTCAAAAAGGTGTGACTTCCAGTCAGCTATGTTAATGTACTTGAGGACGCTATACTACTCCGTGATCCAGCCCAACAAGACCTCAACAAAAGGACCCAACAAAACCTCAACAAAAGGATGAACACTTTATTTTCCCAGTATTTCTTGTTTGATCGCACTTAATGCCGTTGCTTTTTCCTATTGGAAGTTGGTGCATTTTCTCACATGTCACAAATCAAGGGATATGGATGATATTGAGATCATCAGCTATTTCCAGCCAATGGGACTCGTTCATCCCAGCTCCACGCTCTCCGAATGATACGGTGATACGGTGATACGGTGATCCGTTCTTTTTTCGTCGTTTATGGGATGTGTTTTTTTCCACGTAAAAACCACCCACCACCGTTCACACATTTGCCCCTAGGGACTTAGTGAACAAATCCCACCCGAAATGGGATGCGTCATCCCAGAAGGTATCAGGTGTTTCCGCTAAATAAATGGAGACCCAAACCAACAATCTAAGAGAACAACAACGCAGCCCTAGAGCATCCCTACACCCCCAAATGAAAGGAAGGGTATGTTGAACAATTCTTAGAAGCAAACCTAAAACCACCACAGCTTGGAACACGATCATCATCATCATCATCATCATCATCATCATCATCATCATCATCATCATCATCATCATAGGTTTCCCTTTTCGGGGCAGGGATCATGAGGAATTGACCAACAAAATGGTAAATCTTTGAGAGGCAAAATGGCACGGGAAAAAATCCCTCTAATGACCCAGCAACTGGTGATTTCCAAGTCATCTATATATTTTGTTCCCATAGCCCATAGTTAAATAGTTGAAGGTTACATATATAGTTAGTTTAGTTGGAGGATACATTAAATATACATCCATATACACCATGGTAAAAGTAGATGGCACAGTTACCATGTATTGGTTCAAAAAAAACTGTATGGCCCATACCTTTTGGGGACGGTTTGCCATGTACTTTGACCATTGGGTACATGGATCTCCATATATATATATATATATCATATGTAAATTTCATGCCTGGATTAATCATTTTTTGTTTTTAATTACCCTCCAGGGGATTAACATATCCCCCAAAAAAGTGGTGGTGTTGTAGATGTTTCTCCTTTTTAAAAAGTGTATTTTCAGGGTTCCAGCCGTTGGTTCTTGGGGGTGTATCCTACAAGAATCTCACATGTATTTTTGGCAGCAACCTTTCCAATCTGAGATTTGCCTCATACAAACTGTACCAAACCTTGTGATTCTAAGCATATCTTTCTTTTTCCATGATGATAGCATTGAACAAAAACATCGCTACTGGTGATGTTGAGGGAGACCGTGCTTCTAGAAAAAACAACATGTACACTCCCTAAAACTAACATACACCCCGGAAGATTAACATGGAACCTGAGAATACACCTCTGGATAAGGAAAATCATCTTCCAAACCATCATTTTCAGGTTCCATGTTAATCTTTGGGGGTGTAGCTTCTGAAGAAATGATGGGTTTAGAAGATGATCCTTTCCTTTTGGGGACAGGTCTGTTTCTCAAAGGCTTTTGCTGATAGTTTAGGGGAGGGTAACAAATAAATACATCAGCACCACTGATGATGATGATGATGATGATGATGATGATGATGATGATGATGATGATGATGATGATGATGATGATGACGAATATGAATTATCAAAGAACATCAAAGTTCTGATGAACCCCCCGTTTCAGAGTTTCAAAACATCAACTCCAGCAAGAAAAACATCAACAAAGCATGGCGTGATCGCCAGGGCCTTATAGGCGGCCATAGTGAGTGAGATGATGCCATAGAAACCCTCGACGACCTTGGAGATTTGAGCATCAGCTATGACTGGAAGACTAGGGTAATGCATAGAATTTTCAAAAGAAAGGAATATATATATATATAATAGTACAATATGTAATACATACTGTTGATGGCTGAAATCCTGCACCACCTGGGATGTATAAAACCTTGTAAATAGTGGGATATACTACCTATCAACTGGTGCAGGATTTCGTCCATCAACAGTTGTACTATATCACATTACACCCGGGAAGACTAACATGAAACCTACAAATCACATATTTGAAAAAGGATAATGATCTGAACCAAACCTCGATGATTATGTTCCATGTTAATCTTCGGGGGTGTAACTCATTATATCATATGTTACAGCATATCTGTACATATGAATATGTACATGTATATAAATATACAGATTATACAGTGAAGGCAGTATATTTTGTGTATCCTTTTTGTTTGATAGGACTACACCATATATTGTCCCATTGATACCAAGACCACTTTGGCCAAGCGTAGCTTAAATAGCTGAGTATCTAAAACTTTTGTCATCTTGCAGAGAGCTTCCCCTAATCAAACTAATACCAAACTATTTAGACAAATTCATTTGAGTAACATTCAAAGCCCCTCATAACATTCCATTATACTGATTGGTTTACAGGGATCCTTACACCATGGCTAATTTCCAAATCTTCATGCAATTCCGATAGCACAAGCCCCTAAAATTCAGCAATTAACCAGGGTTAGTTTTGGTCGGTCACGGGCGCTTACTTGATCATCTGAGGAAAGGGGACACCCCCACCTCTCCAGCCCCATTACCAATGATGAAAGAAATCCCGGCAATTTAGCCTTTTGGCAAAGTTTGCGGTTTAGGGGTGTTTTCCAAAGGTGTGTTGAAACAACCTTTCAGTTGGGTGGTGTATGCTGGGGGGAGTATTCTTCACATATGTTGTGACTTTTTTGGGTATTTATGATGATTCTTAATTAACCATCCAAAAGTTGAATAATAAACACTTTTTCACAATAAAAAGTGTGCTTCTTAAAAACTCCAGCAAATAAACAACGCACATAAAAACAGCTCCCCAATCGCCATTTTATCGTCGACCCCCCCCCAAGAATGGTAAAGAAAAACAAGTCTTGTGGGTGGCTAAGGTGACGTCATGAGAGGAAGTTTTTTTCGGGTGGCTCCCAGAAAGTTGCCGAGAAAAAAGCTGGGAGATGAATTTCAGGTTGATGCAAAAAAACAACATCTACATCCCTCCCAAAAATTTCTCTAAGTAAAGCTCCCTGAAAACGCTGAACTTTTAAAAATCATCTCCAACTTCACAAAAACTTCAAAACCCACATTTTTTCTCATCATCTCCGAAAAAGCCTCCAGCAACGAAAACCAACCCAACCGGCTTTTCCAGAAATAGTTGCAACGGTGACTTGAATTCAACGAAACCAGGACACAAAAGTGGTCCGGCGATTCTCTGGCCAATGAGCTAAGAAGAAAAGCTCCAAATGAAGAGAAATCAAGAGAATCTGCCCGTAGGTGGAATTTGTTGCTGGTGCTGGTGGCGAATTTGCGGGGGCTGTTTGCTGAAACATGGCTCAGAAGTTTGTTTTTGTCCTCTATATGGAGGTTGCTAAAAATGAATTTTAAGATAAAATGGGGGGGGCGGGGTACCAAAAACTATCGGTTTTAGGTGGATGAATTTTGTTCAAGCCATTTGATTTTTTTGGAAGATGGGCAAAATTATCAAATATTGAAAACAAATCCTCCCCCCCAAAAAAATACCACTAAAAAGCAGTGTTGCTTCAACGATTCAGTAAATTCGAGATGGGTTTGTAGACCTAAAGAGCTATGTAGCAACAGGATCCATCTAATGTTAATTCGATATATACACCCCCAAAGATTAACATAGCCCTGGAAAATTAGGCCAAAACCCAATAGGAAGCCGGAAAAAGTCTTCCTTTCCCATCATTTTTCAGGGGTAAACTGTCAAACTTCGGGAGGTGCATATATCTTCCACCGGATAACATGTGGATCCTATCAGCTATCCAACCCTTGATCTACCCCCCTAAAGTTTAACAGCTCGCCCCTGAGAAATGATGGGAATGGAAGGAAGACGATCCGGCTTCCTATTGGGTTTGGGTCACTTTTCAGGGGCGATTTTTGTTAAACTTCGGGAGGGTAACTCCAATCATAGATGCCGAGGGGATCTATCCCCTCGGGATGCGATCTGGTTGGGATTCACCGAGCCCCTACGACAGATGTCATCCAATCGTCATGGTCCGAGCCAAACTAACAAACCAATCGCTGGCTGGAAAAAATCCCCATTTTCCTAATAGGAAATACATACATCTTCAGGGTCCATGATTTTCCACCAGCAATCGCGGGCTGTTTAAAGGAGGATGTAGATCCAATTTATATCACCTCCCTGGTACCCTAAACAACCCATTTAAGAATGGATGTTTGGTGAAATCACCATTTTCTATATAAAGATGTGGAATCATCCAACTAAAACATCCATTCATAAATGGTTGTTTAGGGTTCCAGGTTTGTATGCAAATGTACCGGTCGTACGTCCCTTGATGTGGACACATCACTAGATGCTGAAGATTTGAACATCTGGGTGGTTGAACCAACAAAATCCATCAAACAAATCCAGCCTCTTTCATCAGCTCCTGGGGGGACATATATATATATATATATGTATGTATATATCATATATCCAACAAACACTAGGCCTGGTGGTTGAACCAACCCCTTTGAAAAAATATGCGCAAGTCAAAATGGGGGGAAATCTTCCCCAAGGTTCCGGGTGAAAATAAGGCACATATTTGAAAGATGCCACCATCTGAGCAGCGTTCAAAACCCTTATGACATTCCATTATACTGATTGGTTTATAGGGATCCTCATATTGGCTTATTATAATCCCCATATAATTGGGTAGTATAATCCACCATATCAAATAACCAACCAGGGTTTTGAACACTGCTCACATGGTTTTAACTTGTTGGTTTACAACTTCACCAAGGGCCGTAGGATCAACATCGGCCTGCATGAATAGTTGATCTTTTATGGAATCAATTATAGTAGGTACGGTAAATATGCCAGTCCTATTGACTCATCACTGGCTCCAAGGTTTTACCATCCCAACAAAAAATAAGGAAGCCCAAACAAACAAAATTACTTGGTGGTTGAGTTTCAACCCATCTGAAAAAATATGCTCGTCAAATTGGGTTCATCTTCCCCCAAAGTTAGCGGGTGAACATTTTTAAAAAATGAGTTGCCACCACCTAGAAAACAACACCACCCTCTCCAAACGACGACCAAAAAGTTCGTTCCAAAACGAAAATTGCACCTCCTGACTGATGGCAAAGGAACTCACACCATCACCATTGTGGAAAAAAAGGGCAAGCATCACCTGATTAGATTCTGTTCAGGTTTTGACAGGGGTCAACAAAAATATATGGGAAATCCATGGGACTTGAACTGTATACTTTACCTACACTTTGGCTGTGACTTTTTTGATGGTAAATTCGTCGGTACATATATCGTTTGTCCCATGGATCCGTCCTGGGGTATGACAGCAATCCACCCAAACAAACAAGTGCACTAATTATTTTGTAAGGGAAATCCCATCAAAAACATCCAAAAACTACGATCCTACATGTGCATCCATCAAGGTTGATTCCCACCCAAAATGGGTACAGTAATGGAAAAGTAGATGGCTAACCGTCCCTACATATTGGTTTCTAAGGACCCTTCACCAACCTACCTTTTGGTATCAGTGCCATCTATTTTGACCTTAAGGTAATTTAATGATCCCCGGGGCTTGATATCCTCCAGCATCATAGTCTCAGATCCAGTTCAACGGATAGATATGGCGATATGGTGAAGTATCCCCCCTTCCCCTCCAGTGAACTAAAACATGGCTGGCATTGGAAAAGCAAACCATAACTGTAGATGTATGTCCCAACTAAAAACATCTAAAGAAAAGGGCAATTTATCATCCAGCCATGTGAGTTTACGGGGGGTGCAAATTTTTGTTGCCCTGTTGAAAAGCTGCGATGCTACTCAAATCAGAAAAAACACATATCTAAATCCAAACCAGATCTGTTGGGGATACAAAATTCCCAGTTCAAAATCTTTGAACAAACCACTGGTTCCACCATCAAAATCTATTTAAGGCTCATTGATATTGATTGTTGATTCTTGACATAACTTGTCCGGATGTCCGTTTGATTAATTTCATAGGTCTATCTAGCTACCATGAACTACTACCACGTTCTTCGAAGAAATAGACTAGCCCCTTGTTCTCGTCCCAAAAAAAACAAGGGGAACAAAAAAACATGGCACAAAAAATATCACGACTGCCCCGAGTTATAGATATGGAGTTATAATTCATTCATGTTTGAGGTCATTGATGGGGATGATAACCCCGTTTCTAACGATCCTACGGACCCACCTTGTGTCGAGGATAACGGATCACACGAAAATGAAAGATCACGGACAATTGTGACAATTCATTCCACAAAAGCAAGCTATTTTTCATGCTAGGAAGCAGTGATTTAAACAAAATGATACTGCTGTTGAATTCATCCACGACCTGTCGCAACCCAACGAAACAAGAAGTTATTGTGCCATGTGACAGAGATGCTGTAGAGGTTCAAGGTGGCACTGCTCATCAATGTCCTCAAAAAACGGCCGAAAACGAAAACCCCAAGGGTTGAGAAATGTGAGCGTTAGCCGTTTGATAAGAGGCTTCCTAGAAGGAAAAAGGGGGTTCACGACGGTTCTTAAGGAACTTCACCAAAAAAAAACACGTAAGGACGTAAGGAACGAAAATCCCTTTCAACACCCCCCGGCCCTTCAGAATCCCATTTTCCATCCCACAAGCTGGTGTTTTTCACAGGGGTGAAGATGGTGAAGTGAGGTAAACTTGCATACCCCTACGGCCCGCAATTTCCACAACTCATGTGGTATGGAGGTTTCTCCACCACCTAGGCAAAGCTAGGAAAAGCCTCTGCAAATGTTACATGTTACGGCAAGCTTCCGCTTCCCCTTTTGGAATGAAACATAGACATCTGAAAAAAAACACAGAAATTACAGTGAAGGACATGTTGGAGGTATATCTTGGGGGTTCAAATCTTGATTAGCAAAGGAAGTATGGCTAGAATGTCATCATGGCCAATGATGAAAATCCTTCGCATCTTTCAAGCAATGACTCTAATTTTAAAACGCATCTCAGAATTCAACTCAACCCAAATGAAGCAGGTACAGTAAATCAACATGTGAGGTGGTAAAAAAAACTCCAAGAACTTTTGCATGACCTTTTTTTTGTTATCGTTTTTTTTTCTTCCTTATCGTTTTACAGGGGATTGTGATTACAGTAACAAATATAATAGATTTAGTATTGCAAACAATATTTTGCATGACATCACTGCCCAACTCAATTACCAGTAACATTATCAGTAGGGGAAGGAGGCAGCAAAGCAGGAGGAGACAGCGGTGCAGTAGGAGGCAGCGGCAAAAGCAGGTGCCGAGGGCAGGTCTTGGAGAAGAGGACTTTTTTTGCTAAAACCTTATCGTTTTGGTTATCGTTCTGTTATCGTTTTGGGTTACGTTTTTCCTACGTTTTTCTGTATGTTGAAGCTTCGATGCAGTGTAACAAGAAGAGGATAACAAGGCGGGCAGGCAGCAAGTGGAAGCTCTCAAACTGCTAACTGTATAAAACGTATATATAATATGTAGAATGTAGACTATATATTTCTAAATATGAAATATGACGAAAAAGTTCATCATACTCTGTGGGCGTTATCGTTTTTTTTTCTTCCTTATCGTTTTACCATGGTTTGGACATGTTTTTAGCAACAAGGGACGCTTTGGTCATAAACGGAAGCTACCCGGGTTTTTTTACTTCCTCATGTGTTTTTTATCTCAATTACCCATCCGATCCATAATCCATGTATGGTATATTTAGCTATACATGGATTCCGTTGATTTTTGACGGTCAATTAGTAGCTAAATATACCGTTCCAGTCCCACTGAAACTCTGGATGATGATGATGATGATGATGATGATGATGATGATGATGATGATGATGATTTAAAGGCAAACTTTTGGACCTTTCAACCGGGTTTTCTGACCTTCTTGACCAATGGGGTTTTCAAACGGGGCTTTCGAAACAGGTGGGTTTTTAGTTGAGTTGTTTTTTTCCTGCTTGGTGGTTGAACCAACTCCATGGAAAAATATTAGTCAAAATGGGGAATCTTCCCCAGATCAGATAAGGGTGTGAAAAAAATATATTTGAAACCACCACCTAGTTTTGGTAGGAGATGGTACAATCTTCACCTTTGAGCAACGGATTGAAGGTTTTGCGAACGGTTTGGATGCTTTGTTTGGGCCTACTTGGTGCTATTTTCCCAACCAAGTTCAAAAAATAAGCGCATGTGAAATTGGATTATTTCCCCAAGGAGGAGGGGTTTACAAAACCACCGCCTATAGCGCAGTCTTACTAATATCTTCACCCTGGGTCCAAAACATTTTTGGATTCCCAATCCACCCCCACAAAATCAAAAGACACTTCCCTAAGAATCATTACCCTCCTTAAAAGAGGGTAGTTTCAAGGGTTCTTATGGATCTTCATATCATTTTTGCCAGATCCATCTCTAAAAAGTCCCACAAGTGCCAGAAATGTTTGTTTTGCTTCCTTGACAGAACACGCGCCGCTTTACGCTAGGACTGAACCAAGTTGCCCCAAACGCTTCTGTGTGCTGGTCAACTTCTCAGCCACCGCCTGAAGGTAGCAAAACCAACCAAACAAAAAAACATCATCCCAAAATCCAACCTCCAGGTCGGATCAATGGATCATACTGTTGATGGACAAAATCCTGCACCAGTTGAGGTTGGTAGTTTATCCCAACATTTACAAGGTTTTATACAGGATTTCGTCCATCAACAGTACCACTTGTGGAATAAAAAATATGGTAAATCTAGAGAAACCTACTGGCGAAACTGGATCCTATGAATATGAATAGTGTTCCAGCGTTCCAGGTCCAGATGGGGTATATATTTCACCCATTGATCCCATCAAAAATCAACGAACATCATGTAAGGCAAATATACCATTCCTAGTTGCTGGTTGAACCAACCCATTTGAAAAATATGCTCGTCAAATTGGATCATTTACCCAGGTAGGGATGAACATAAAAAATATTTGAGTTCCCACCACCTAGATTCTCATTGGTCCGTCATTGGCTAACCCCCCGAACCTGGCAAAACCATCCTCACATTCTTACCACAACCCTTTCGCAAACTAATGGCGATAGAACCTGAACATAGGGCTCCCAAAGGAACAGTGAAAGTCTGAAAGTGGAATCCAAGCAATTTTCGAGTTCCAACTGTCAGTTTTGCGGGGAGTGTATATATCCCCATTGCAAAAAGCAATTTCCACTACAACCACTAATCACTAACAAATTCATGCACTACCTCTTACTTTCTCTACTTTTGTTGTTTCAAAATAACGTGTTTTCAAAAAAAACAGCGTGTTTGAAAAAACTGGTGCTTCAAAAAATTCAATTTCACTCAACTCAACGTGTTTTCAAAGAAACATCAACAACTCACCGTTGTCCGACGTTGGTGTTGCTTCCCGAAGGCACCTTATCAAGACCATCTTCCAATTGGATGCCCCAAATGAAGGGTGAGATCCATTCTTTCAACCATCCCCTCGGCCTGACAAATCGAGAGATGTTCAGACATTCCAAGGGAGACATTGAAACTGTCACTTGAAGAGAGAATCCGATGTAGCTGCTACAACTGATTAGTAGTATAACATGGGTAATATTTGGCGTTTTTCCATTAAAAAGAAATATATGCTTCTCAACTTGTTCATCACTTGCCTCAAGGATTTTGGTCCAAACACAATCGTGAAGAACACAACAAATGTAGAAATCCAGGATGCCATTCATTTGTGTAGGGAATCCCTTTGAATCAATGATTTTGCCCACATACCCTGTGAAGATACCCCCAGACTTCCCCAAACCCCTACAAAGAAACAAATGGAACCTTCAGAAATTGTTGAAGGGTCAGGGGTATCTTCCAGCGGTATGTGGGTGGGATCTTAGACTATAGACTCTTTATTTGCCACTGGCATCCTGGTTTGAGGGGGTAGATCATCGAAGTATTACCTGCATATCTTTTGGGTTCACACCCCACCCAGGATGCCAGTCACCACCATAGGATTCTGACATGTTTAGGCAGCCGGGAATCTCGAAGTAAGCATTTCATTTGTCACGATTGCGTCCTGGGTGAGGTAGATCTTGAGCTATATATGGTTGTTCTCTATCCAGGCATCAGTTCAAATCTCGAAGGACTGACATGTTGGATATATTTGAATCACACGTCATCCTTGGACCCCAAAACCCACGAAACTAAAAATGAAGCTTGTGGGTTTTTTTTAATGGTGGTTTCTCAATTTTTGCTCTACCAAAAAAACACACAACCACTTCCAACCTCGACATTCCATTCAAAAACTCCCACAAATCTTCAATGGAGTTTCCCATTTCCCTTAATAGGTGATAGGTACCATATATAATCCCCCGATTGGCAGTATATACCACTTATATACCACTTATATACTGCCAACTGGGTGATTATATAATCATATATAATCTATATATCACCTACCACCTATTAAGGGAACCAGGAAACTCCATTGAACAAATCTCGGTCAAACCATCTTAGCTGACCTGGTAACACTATGGCTTCTCCATAAGCCCAGCAGCAAATGCACCAACAACGACAAGCTACTCCTCAGCAAACGTACGGCGGGTGTGGGTACCCGGCAATACGCGACAAACGTAGGTCTTTTTTCTTGAGACGAACAGGGAAGAACACAGTTTTTTTGGGAAAAAGCATCGGGGAACAAGTTGAACCCAACAAATCGTTCGTAACCTTGAAACATGGAAGTAAGAAATTATAGCATGTTCGGTTGAGATGTTTAGGAATCATCAAAGCACGATCATGAAAAGAAGCGCACAACGTTAGAAACATGACTTCGCTCTGAAGTTCATTCTTATTTCACCTTTCTGAACACCAAATAAACAAAAAAATCTTAATTGGGCTTCAATCATCTAAAGATGACACATGTATATTGGTACTTGTTCCAGCTCACATTCAAGGGGTTTCTCGTTTCCACTTCCCTAGCAGCCCACTTCCAGCCACCAAAAATTTCAACGACGCGACACATGTTTTTGAAGGACATTAAACAAAATGTGAGCAATTTAGGTGGGAACCCTTGGACCCCAAAACCATGAAAAATGAAGGTTTTACACCCCCAATATATGGGTTATACCCCCAAAAAATTATGGTTATGGGTTCCCATGGAAGGGTAAAATATAAAGAACCGCAAATACGCTCCCTCTAAATACCCTCTAGTAAACTAACATAGCAATGGAATATCCCCATTTTTAGTAGGAAATACATATTCAAAGGGTCCATTTTCCATTGCTATGTTAGTTTACCAGAGTGTAACATGTACCCTCCTGGGAACTCACATATCCCATTCCAATCGGCACGTTTGAAGATGATGATTTAATCTGAACCTCTTCTCTTTCGTACGGCATATGTGATCGGAGATCCCTGGAGGGTATAATTTCTCCGCTTTTTTCTCGTGAAGTTATAGAAAAAAACTAAATTTCAACATAGATACCCCCATGTTATGGCATGTTTGAAAGGAAATACCTCTTGATGAAAAAACATCACTTTATATCAGTTTTGGGAATATCCATTTGAATGTGAAAAAAAACATATCCGGGGATTTGTTCAAAAGACGTCTTCATTCATGAACAACCACCATTTCCCATGGTAAATCAGGCCACCAAACGCAGCTCCGGCTTGGTCTTTCAGGGGAGGAGGTTTTTGGGGGGTTCCAGTCATTACCTCCACAAAAACATTTAAGGCAAACTTGAAAACCTTCCGGGTTGTCTAGTAGACTTTCCGGAAAATATCAGTAGAAAGAGGTAGGGTAGTTGTTCTATTATAGGCTATGGTTTCCGGGGTTATCGTGTTTCTATACGGTTGTCTTGTTAGTGTTCTCTTCATGTTTTTCTTCCACTTGGCATTTCGGAATTTCCACCAAGGGTCACTACCAGCAAGGCACCTTCTCCGAAATCCCAGAGCATGTTGCTCAGGAAAAAATAATAAAAGCCGCACGCAAAGGACAACCCGGATCAAAATTGAATTTGTGGTGAAAAAAATCCAGGAACATGAAATAAATGCACTTTTGGTCATGACGTTTAATTGATTCAACTAGATGGGAACTCACCTGTTTAAATGTTGGAAGCTCACATATAGCATACTTTTCAGTAAAGGATCTACATCCCTAATTATACCCACAAGGCCTTGTCTTGGCTCATTGGATGTTAATACACCAAATATCAAATTAAAGTCAGACTTCTTTCACCCTAGGCTTCCAAGTTTGCCTAACATGAGAACACGTGAGGAGGTATTTTTTTGGACCAGAAACAACATATCTTCCAAAAGACCAAACCTCAGCAGCTATGGAAGACTTGGGGTTAGTACTCATTCTTGGATGATTTCAAAATGCGATCCTTGGAGCCCTTCTGCAACATCGCGAATCGCTATTTCGAAACCTTTTTTACAATTTAAACAAGTCTTAAAACAAAAAACATGAGCCAAGAAACTAAAAAAGAGACAATTAGTTGTTTTGTGTGCGTGTGTGTGAAAAGGCCAACAAAAAAATACACCTAACAATTGAATCCCTCTTGGAAAATCTCACAGGTCGTTTTTGGTTGAAGTCCACTTAACGCCGCGACGAGTTCTCCACTGGGAGCCAAGCCAAATCAACCAGTTTTGCGGCGACGTTGCGGCAAGGTTTGTTGCGATAAAAACACCGAAAGGGGCGGCCCTAAAAATACCCTGGTTGGTGGTTTCAACCCATTTGAAAAATATTATTTAGTCAAAATGGGAACCTTCCCCAAGTAGGGATGAAAATAAAAAATCTTTGAAACCAGCACCTAGTACCTGGATCCTTCCTTTTGTGTGTAATTTTTTGTGCCTCTTTTCACCAACAACAAAACCAACAAAATGCAGAATGTTTGCCGAAGATCCAAAGTATGCTCCAAATACCTTGGTCCCTTTGTTGTAAGGCATTAGTGTTAGCACACAAAAAAACAGCAAAACTCGAATTGGATATATTATGCAACATATCGGATCATTCCAACCTGAATATGGGTGTTGAACCAAAAATAGGGATGGGCCCCGAAAATGGATGGTGAAAATAATGGAAAACCCTATTTTTTAATGGGATGATTTGGGGGGAAAACCACCCTATTTTCGGAAACACCCATATAGATTCATAGCATTTGTAATGATCCCCTTTGCGAAACCCCACCATGTGTAGAGCGGCTAAGGTCAAACTTCCCTCCCCTTTAAAAAAATGGCCCCAATGCGATATGGATTTTCATCGAGAAGATCACCGAATCTGGTAATCTGGTTGGTGGTTTCAACCCATCTGAAAAATATTAGTCAAAATGGGAATCTTCCCCAAATAGGGGTGAAAATAAAACATATTTGAAACCACCACCTAGTAGTGTACCGCTGAGGTACAAATTGTTCCTCCCTTGTTTGATTCGGAAACAGAAAACAATTCCATGGCCCATGACGGATCAACGGGAGTGGTATATCTACCTATACATGAATAGTTGATTTTATGGTGAATGTAGGTAAATGTACCATGGATCCTATGGTTCGCTGTTCATAGTTCTTCGAAATCTGACGACATCACCTACAGGGATTTTTGGTAAGGAATCTTCGATGAATCGAAGAAGATATATACAGTATGTTCCATCTAACCAAATTACTTCCAATAATATCAACCTGTGTAGGATTAAATGTTAATGAATGTTATTTTGTCCATCATTTTCTTGCATCCCAACTCAAATCTATCCCATGCTGCAAAAAATCATTGCGATACACGTCAAACATGTTTCATGGCATTATATAATTCCTCCAAATTAATTCCATAAAATTAGCATATCCAAGATCTCTGGTAAAAAAAACTACTATACTACAATTCCTACACTGGAATTGTTTGGGCATTTTATGGGGGAGATTCCCTTATACAATCCCAACCATTTGGTGCTTTGGAGCCTATAATTCCCCAAACATATCCAACCATCCACAATCCAAATAAAACTCTCCTCTTCCACAAAGAAATTGCTGTGTGCCGTTTGAATGGCTTTCTCTAAAGGTTCCAATTCTTGATCTTCCATAGCCTTGTCCTGGGGTTCAAGGTTGGCTGTGCTTCCGCGCCCAAAAACGAGGGGTAAATTGGGGAGTTCTTTTTGCCTACGAAAATCAAGTTCTCCAACTTATTCACTGTGGAATCCCTTTTGTTTCAATCTCTTCAAGTGCTTTTGGAGTGAGTTTTGAGGGGCCGAATCAAACACCTAGCAGCACAATGATGAGCCCCCCTTAACTGTTGGATACGTGGATCTATATCATTTATTCTTGGATAGACCCTCTTACAACTGGACTTAAGTAATGTTTACTGGGGAGAAAGGTTCTCATTTTTGAACAAGGGAAAGGCCCCAAACGTATGGAATCTGACCATGGAACACCCATCAAACAATTAGATCTTCAGCCTGAGTTCTTTCTCAACTCGAGAGTCAAGAAACCCCAAAATGTATTGGGAGTGAAACTTCTACTGCCGGATTTCCGGTCATTTTTTCAGGTGCCATTGGTTGTTTTCGGCCGTGCAATCTATATGACGTGTATTGACCTGGTTTGTTACCTAAAACATGGACCAAATGCTCAAATGTAGGTGAACAAAATATCACACAAATTCATCAGGCGTTGGACCATTTTTGCCACGTGCGATTTGCCCAACCAAACGTAACACGTCTGAAAAATCAAACTTCACCAAGGGTCTAAGTAGGTAAAACATATATCCCTATCAAGGGACTTAACCTAAAACTGGTGAGGCACATCAATTATCACAGAGGTTGGATACCTCCGACCCCGCCCCCCCAAAAAAAATAAAGCAAACCATCTGAGAAATTGTACATTGAACTTCGGAATTTAGGATATTTAGGGCTTAGGGCTCCATGCTATGTCGGTTTTGGACTTAATTCCATCTAGTTTTGGGAAGCTTTGGAGATGTCTTGGGGTATGTTTCAGGGGTATGTTGGAGTTTTCAAAAAGCATCTGTTTGATGAAAACCACCTGTTACCTTAGACCATATCGAAATCGTTGTAATGTTGTATAAAATTCAGGCATGCTGAATTTGTCCTCATCATAATCTCCAGGAAACCAACATATCCCACCTTCGGGAAAAAGAAAATCATCGACTCAAAAGTGGCTTTATATCTGGGATATGTTAGTTCAAAGGAGGGTAAGTTTTCCAAAGACCTTTGTGAGGATTATGAGAATCTATAACATGTATAACTTTACAACATTAGACCCCAATCTCAAAGAAAAACAACTGTCAGAAGGTAAGGTGACTTCCTAGAATCACATGACGCTCGGATGAGGCATTGATCTGGTATATGAGAGAATCCTTCATCACCTATATGGTTTTGGGGGCATTAACAAGGAGATATCCAAGGTTGATCCCATTCTTAACTTCTTGTTGACCACCAGCAGTATCACGACGCAACTGTTGTATTGAGCCACAATCCAACGAAGGAAATCGTCCTATTGACTGCCACAAAATTAAACTACCATCTTCCTGAATTGATGGGACAAACATCTGCTGGTTGCTGGTTTCAACCCATTTGAAAAATATTAGTCAAAATGGAAATCTTCCCCAAAGTTCAGGGTGAAAATAAAAAATATTTGAGTTGCCACCACCTAGATCTGTTATTATTGATGGATAAAGAAAACATTTGTCTTTTGTTTGATAACTTCGGATAACTTGCCAAACATACCCCAGCGATTCTAGGGAAACTCCGAAAAAAAACCCTCTGGTAAACTAACATAGCTGGCTGGAATATCCCTATTTTCAAGAGAATATACATCTTCAATCCGGGTCCATTTTCCAGCCAGATATGTTAGTTTATCAGAGTGTATCTTCATCCTTCTCCACCCATTTCCGTGGTAAACAAAAAACCCATCGGTTTTTACCATCCCAACGGTCCAACATCTTGTTTACTTCATCCACCATTCGAAGTCGTGCCAGTTGTCGCGTGGCTTTTTCAATGCTTTCCTGCAACAAAAATGGATCCCGAAGAAGTGAACACAAAACAAACCTTTTCAAAACCCATAGGATCCATGGGACTGGTATATTTACCTACATGGATAGTTGTATTTTTATGGTAAATGTATGTAAATATACCATACATTGATCCTATTGGGAAAGAAAAGAATCCAAGTTGATAAGTTGCCTCAACAAAAACCATCTGGCAATGGTCAAAAGAACCCCTAACTCATGAAATTTAGACCCCCTGCATCTTCAATATATGGAGGTTTCCATAAATAGGGGTACCCCCAAAACACCCCAAAATGGTCCTTTTTAGTAGGAAAACCCATGGTTGTTGGGTACCACCATTTTAGGAAACCCATATATCCATGAAATTTCAAACGACCAAAATGGAACGACGTTGCGATGCGAAGCTTCGTCGCCTCATCGATGCCAGCGGTTTTAGCCAACTCCAAGGAATCTTTCAAGAAATCTTCATCGGAGTAGCGCATGGCTGTTTCCTCAGGTTGGACCGCTTGGCTGGTCGGCTTTTGTGTCGTTTTTGGCCATTTGTTTGTTTGTTTGGTACTGCTGATGGTTCAGAAATCCGGCCCAAAACAGTTGAAATACGGTAAGTATTTGTTTGTTTGTGTGAGTGTTTTTTGTTTGTTTGTTTGGTACCCACTGGTAAACTGAGATGGCTGGCTGGAAGATGTATTCCCTATGGAAGATTGGTAAAACCTGATGGGTTAAAAATCACCACCTATACGAGTTTCAACCAAAAAAAAACGAAGTCCTCCAACATGGCAATGAATGGAAGATGTAGCATTTTCAAGATGTTGTTCCTTCCTTGAAACTTGTGAGTATTTCATGTTGCCAATTTCAAGTTGTTGTTTCCAGGAAGCCAGTTTCGTTTGCCTCATTTTGGGGGTAGCAAACCCCTGGAAGTCAACCACCATTTTAAAAATGGTACTTCCAAAATTGGAAGATGATAAACCCCTACAAACCAATAGTAGTGATTCGGAAACCTATCTTAAGGTCAAAATAGATGGCGATAGCCGATACCAAAAGGTAGGTGAGTAAAGGGTCCAAACATAAACCAATATGTAGGGACGGAAAACACCATCTACTTTTCAATTACTGTATAAAAAATGGTTCGGACTTCCAGGGAAGTCCAGTCTTTTCGTTGGATTTGTTGCTTGTTTCGCCGAAGGCTCGAGCTCTTGCCTCGCTCGTTTCAAGCGTGACTCCTGGACGACAAAGCTGAGGTTGACCAGGGATGGGTGTTTTTTTCAACACAAGGGATTCCTTTTGTTGGGAGCTGTGGTTTGTTTTTTAAATTGCCCAATAATTATTTGCCACCATGACGTGAACCAAAAAAATATATTTTTTTTAAATATTGATTATATGTATGTATGTACATCATATGTTATATATATATATATACATGATATAATAATTGTAATATAATATAAATCCCATTTAAATCCCTAGTCTTCCAGTCGTACCTGCAGAGGTGAACGGTCTGTTTGGGTAGGGTTTGTTGGCGTCCAAATACCCCAGGCCACTCTTGGTGCTTGAAAGATTAGGGAAGCCTAGGTATAAATATACTAGTTGGTGGTTTCAACCCATCTGAAAAATATTAGTCAAATTGGGAATCTTCCCCAAATAGGGGTGAAAATCAAAAATATTTGAAACCACCACCTAGCTAGGTATAAATATACCTTGGGATGCTCTATCCTCCCCCAGGATGCTGGCCCGTCACCACCAGGGTGACACGTTTCCATTCTTAGGGCTCCAGGATTCCAGAACTAAACCGTTCATTTTGCCACGATTTTCATCCCAGGTTTAGTTCATCTTTTTTTTGTGGCGATCGCAAAATTCATGTTCCTTAACTCGCATCGCAAAATTGAACACAACCTTTTTTTTCGTGGCGACTTTTTGAGTCAATTCCGTCTCTCCTTCCCTCAGTCATCCCTGCTGAAAACACATTCTTCCCACGAGATAGACAAATGCCAGGTACGGAAGATTCATTGGGCCAATCAACTAATGGTAAATTAGTATACCCTCTGGTAGCAATGGAAAATGAACCTGTTGAAGATGTGTGAACCCTTTTGAAAATGGGGATGTTCCATTGCCATGTTAGTTTACTGGAGGGTACTCCCCTAAAAACTAACATTTTGCACCTGAAAATCCCTTGATGGAAAGGAAACTTATCTTCCAAACCTCCATTTTGGGGTTCCATGTTAGTTTTCGGGGGGAGTACCTAGTTTAACACTTGGTGGTTTTGGGACCAACTGAGGTTCGGTCTTTCCAGGTATTTGGAAGTTTAGGGATAAGGAAATCCCAACTGAGCCATGAAAAGAACCCTGGTTGGTTGGGTTATATAGGGGATGACATACTACCCAGGTATATAGGGATTATTAAAAACCATTATGAGGATCCCTATCAACCAACCAGGGTTCAATGGAAAGTAGGAGGGTTGTTTTTCATGGCTCAACTATCCAAACCACCCCAAAAAAGTAACGAATCGAGTTGAGCCTTACAACAAGGATTCCCAAACCAAAACACCAGAAGCTCCAACCGACCCAATTTTGCATGTTCACAAAAAGATTTTGTTGCACCAGTCAGTAGGATGTCATAATTGCCTGAACAAAAAATGTTTCCCTAACTTCCCTTGGACCCAAAAACCCATGAAAAATGAAGGTTTTAATCCCTAGAAATATGGGTTATAACAATCATAACCCCTAAAAAATGGAGGGAAAAGTGGGTTCCCATGGTTTGTAACACAAAAATCATTCGATTTGGGGCCGAACCGAATTTTTCAAAATCCACCTGCCTGCCATGCAGCGAGGGATTTACGAGCCGCATCCAAGAACCTCAAGAAAAAACGCAAAAAGTGACCCGATGTCAGTTTTTTGGTCGTCGATGATGACGTTTTGGTGGTTTTTAACCAACCCAATCTGAAAAATATGCGAAAGTCAAATTGGATCATTTCCCAAGGTATGGGGTGAAAATAAACAAATCTTTGAAACCACCAACTAGATGATTGTTTTGGTGTTGGCTTTCATTCTCCGAGAAAAAAATATAAGAAAAACAATTAACATCAGGATCATTGGACCCTCAAAACTCGCCCATTTTGAGGACCTTACCCCTGCTATACAGGTTCAAACCCTTCCATAGGTTAAACAACAACATGTGCTAATGATTTGACCGGATTTTTTGGATGAAACAACTTCGGAATCGATAAATTGTTTTTTTTTGGGAGGGTCTATAGACTATAAGAGTATCACCCAAATTATGGGGATTTAAATTCTTGGTTCTTGGTCCGGTCGGAGGGTTGGCTTTGTTTTTTTGTTTGGTCCAACGGTCCCATGTTTTCTGCTCGCTGGATTCAACCTATGGACCTATGTGAAAATTGTTGGTCGAATCGAAACATCTTTCCCAAGCAGGGATGAACGTTGAAAATAACAAATTGAAACCACCAGTTGTGTTTTTGGGATGTGTCGCAAAATGCCAATTGAGATGATAGTATTGCCCATGTTGTTTCAACAATGTTTGTATTTTGAGCAAGATTTCTCTAGAAATATCTTTATTCCATCTTCTTCCAACATCTTCAGAAGCGGGTTTCAGTCAATTGGGGGTTCTGAATGTTCAAATAGTCTACCATTTGCCGTAAATATACTATACCGAACGGTGGATGAAAAAAAACAACGCCGAACCACCTGGGATGGTTCGAAGATCCATTGCAAACGATGGGATAAACTATAAACAGCGTGCACGATCTCTACCACCAAAAATGATCCAACTATCTTCCTTCATGTTCTTTGCTATCGAAAATCACCATTTTGCCTGATTTGTGTGTGTGTTTGGTCCCTCATCAGCCACTTCCATCTATGTCAACCATACTGTTAATGGACAAAATCCTGCACCACCAAGGATGATGACTATCCCCCATTGTTCATAGGGTTTCAACCATCCCAGGTGGTTCGCCGGATTTCTTCCATCATAGTTCATAGCTCTTATTTCATAAATCTTGAGTCCAAGCTCAAGCGTAGCTCCGGAAACCCCAAAAATCATTGAAAGAGATAACCCTCAACTTTTCACAACTTCCAACCCCCTCCCAAACAATCCGCTCCAACAACAAAACACCTAAGATTTTTTTCCAACAAAAAACTCCCAGCATTTCACCCCCCCCCATCATTTCACCCAGCTTGGGTTCCCACTGTGCATCAACACCTTGTTGTGCCACTTCAGCGATGGCCGAACCCAACAAATCCCCTGCCTCAAACGAAAAAAATGGTGAAAACGAAAGGAAAACCCTTGAAGACATTGCGATTTAGTAAGGGAATCCTACTGAATGTCATCAGGACACCAAGGTTGCCTGTTCACTGTGCTCCCCAAACACTGGGGAATAGACCGAGAGACCGTAAGGGAATCTTACCCAAAATGGCCGAAACATTCAGGTTATATAAGGATTTATTATTGCCCAGATGGCCGAAACATTCAGGTTATATAATGACTTATTATAGCCCAGATTGTTGTTGACTATAACCTCCATACCGTTGATGGTTCAGAAATCCTGCTAACCACCACCTGGGATGTGTAAAACCCGTCGTAAATAATGGGATAAACTGCCAACCTCAACTGGTGCAGGATTTCTGAACCATCAACAGTAGGTGTGTGGTGTGTGTGTGTGTGTGTTTTTGTTTGTTGCTCCTCCAAAAACTACCAGCAAAAGCCACTGAAGAATGGATTTGTTGGGATTCTTAAAGGATGAAGATTTCATGGGAGTTCTGTGTGTGTTTGGAGTGGATTTTCTCACCAAAAAAAACGTCTCTGATGATATTTTGCCCCAAAAATGAGCTAGGTCATCTTTCCAACCATTGTTTTTCAGGGGCTGTTGCTGTTAGTTTTCAGCAAGGGTAAACGAAGAAATTCCAATTGGATGAAGAAGAGCTTAGTGTGTATGTGCATGTGATTTTTTGGGAAGATATATCAATAAAAACATACCTAGACTATATACTCATTTTTCGATTCCGGGGAACAAAACACACTGTTGTTTTTCACCGGCGTGTTTGCTTACCTAATTTGTTGTCTTTATTGATGAAACAAATATATTTAGGTCATATAATATAATTATCCAACAAAATGGTAATCAGGCTGTATTACCGTAGTATTAATCTGAAAAAAATATTATATACTTCTTTGAAAGGCTTGAGCTATCTCAAGCTTGTGTTTCAAGCATCTCTTCAAGATGGTGCTTGGTCTTTAAAAAACGGCACCATTGAACGAGCGAAATTTAAAACAAGAAAACAAACAATTCAGATCCTATAGGTAATGAGTGGGCTATGTTCGACAAAACTGCGAGAAACCCATTCCTCCCCCCCCAAAAGGCAACCCTCTAACCCATAGGATCCATGGGACTGGTATATTTACCGACATTTGGTTGAATTTTTTGGTAAAATATGGAAAATGTAGGTAAAGATATATCATCCATGGATCCTATGGGCCTATGGGTAAGCTATGTTCCAAAAAACCCCGTACCGTCGCTCATTCCTCCCCCCGAACGCCCATTCACCCGCGTTGAATCGCCTGAGGTTGTGAACTCTGAAAACCACCTTTGACACGTTCCACTGCAGAAGTCAAACGTGCTTCAGCACGTAAGGCCACATTGTCTTGTTCCCATTGACGTAGCAAGCCCCAAGCCTCTGAAGATTTGTGTTAAAGGTGAAGGATGAGATGTAACCGATGTAACCGATGTAACCCCTACTCTTCCAGTCCTAGCTGAGGTGAACTGTCGTTATTTGGGTAGGCCCGGCTAGGCGTCGAAAAATACTTCCAAAAACGTTTGGTGTTTGGAAGCCAAACGGGTAAGATGTGTTTTTGTTAGTTTTGATGTTAATCTAATCATATTCCGTGGGAATGGTCTATTTTCTGGAAGTCCAACCCACCAAACAAATGGTTTTGTGGGGTATGATCCATGTAAAGAATGCCTTCCTGTCGTGTGGCAAAGTATAGCATGAGGACTTCCTGCTATGGTTCAATTTGGATGTTCATTCTACGTATAGGTACCATGGGCACCAAAAACCTACATCTTTAGAGGTTCTTATGGGAAATGACCTGGTTTTTAGCAGGCCAAAACCTCTATTTTTCATGGTTTTGGTGGCTCATGGTACATATAGCATTCATGGATCCTATATGATCCTATTGGATGTGACGTGCCATTTTCGGGTCTGGTTTTTGAAACTCATGTTTTTCGGTAAGCAATGGTAACCTATCTTACATGTTGCTATTTTTTTTGTATGTGGTATATCATCACTGGGCATCACTGGCGAATCTCCGTTCGTTTCAACTGGGAAAACCGAGACCTTCGCCTTCAGAAAACGTGTCAAAGTTGACATGTCAACCATGTTTTGGAAAAGGTGAGTTCTTTCAGGCATCTTGGGAGGGATTCCCATGCCATACCATCATCACCATCATTTACGGAATTCCCTCTCTCCGCGGGAACTGGTCGCTAGATGAAATTTGCCCAGCACCATTTATCCCTTCCTTGGTCTTCACCACTCAACTGCCAGTTGCAACCCAAGCTGTTTTCAACATCCTTCGGTCTTTTTGCGGGGGAATGTTCGGGGTTCTTATAGGATTGTTACACCCTGGAAAAAAACATGTAGATCCTAAATATGATGGTTTTGGAAAAGAAAAGAAACGCCGTCTCAGAAAGTTAGGCATAATATAGCAAGTGAATCCGGGGTGAGAACCCCTTCTCAAGGATTTTTTTTCAATTGTGGTGACTTTTTGGTATCCATCCGTTAGTTTTAGAATTGTTCTACATCCAAAGGATGGATAACAAAAAACTACCACTGGATGGGATTAATCTCAGACTCCGCTGCAAACAGTCCGGAAACTGTATACTTTGGGGGAAGTGATAAGCATCCAAACATATCAGCTAATGGTTAATTGTCTGTTTGGATTCCTGGGATCCCTATATCAAAGGGATCATTAACTGAAGGGTACCCTGAGAATCCCAAAACCACCGGGGCACCAATCATTCACCATTTCAGCTGAAAATATCCAGCTTTGAAAAGGAGATTTCTCCCAAAAAAACAACCACCTGGCCCAAAACGATGTCCTTACCAAAAACTAGTTGGTGGTTAATTTCAACCAAAATATGCGCGTTCATCAAAATTGGGATCATTTCCCCAAAGTTTTTAGAGATGAAAATTGAAAAACATATTTGAGTTGCCACCAACTAGAAAAATGGCCCGAAACAAAAAAAAACGGCCTCCAGTACCAAAGGATTATCTGGTGGTAAGCCAGAACCCGAAATGGCAATACGCATCCGTTGTTGTTCTGGAGCACCTTCCAGCTGACGTGTCCACGAAACGACGTTTTTTGTTTTTTTCGGTGGTTCCACGGTTGCTGGTGGTTTAACGGTTGGTGGGTTTTGGGGGATTTCTAGGGGTGATTTCTTAAGTATAAGAGACCTTTTCCATCTATAGGACCATCCCCAAATATCTAAAACCACCTAAACCCCACAAAAATCACCAGAACTGTAACCCATTAGAGTCATTAGAGTTTCAAACAATTCATCTTGGAGTTGGAGCTTTTCGTGCCTTTTGCTTTGTTGTTCTTGTTGTTGTTGTTGTTGGATCGTTGGTTCAAGGTGATAAGTTTTCAGTTTTTTTTTGATATATAATTCATATCGGAGTTGTTGTTCACCTTGGAGTTTCAACCTGCCCCACCTTACCGAGTCTACGAAGGCAATATCTATAGCAGGTATATAAGCGGTATGTATACTGCCAATGGCAGGGTGATTAATATACTACTTACCACTCTTTACGTTCGAACCTGAAAGATGGGAGTTTTTTCCCCAAAGTGGTGATGATGTTGGGACTCTTACAAAGCCAGGCCGAATCTTCCAATCATCGGCCTTTGAAGTCCTGCCGAATTCAGACCTGCTACATTGCTACACTCCCTAAAAACTAACGGCTGGATACCCAAAATGAGGGTTGGAAAACGATCCTTTCCTTTTGGGTTTCGGCCTATTTTCAGGGGCCATGTTAAATTTCTGGGGCGTATATGTCTTTTTTGTTTAACCCATTAAAAAAA
The DNA here is from genome assembly GCA_000507305.1 of Breviolum minutum Mf 1.05b.01. Taxonomy (NCBI): domain Eukaryota; class Dinophyceae; order Suessiales; family Symbiodiniaceae; genus Breviolum; species Breviolum minutum. Next base: position 76,447 of record DF240099.1, read on the forward strand.
CACATATCAGGCAAATTGAGATCATTTCCCCAAGGTTCGAGGTGAACATAAAAAATCTTTGAAACTACCACCTCGATAAGGAGACTACAAACTCCAACCACCAAAAACAGAACATAAGCGCTTTGTTTGTCTTTCCCTTTCAGACATGCAGAAGCAAGCCCCTAAAGGCAGCCAGTATACATTCAGGTTAGGCAGGCAACCCAAACATATTCCCCAAAATGATTATCGTTTTTGGTGGTGATATTTCTACAAAACCATGCCAGAAAGGATGAAAACTTATAACTAAACTCAACTCCGAGCTTAAGGTTGTGCTTTAAAAATGCGAAGAAATCATGCTGGCCATCATGATCCAATCCCAATCCCTACCATCATAGCAGTCTACAGGCCAACCAGGTTGGTTATGGACCCAACGGCAAAAGGAGGACTTCGGTTTAGGTGGTAAGGAAGTTTATCAAAAAAAACGTAAGGCCACCAGCCTGTAAGTCAATCATCAAAATCATCTAACCCTGGATTTGATGAGAAAAACCTTGAAAAAAAACTTAACGTTAATACAATTATTGATTAGTATATTGGCCTACATTTTATCCCAAAAAAAAAAGTGGACCATTCATATATAGGGTAAATAATACCTTGAACCATCAACCAGTATTTTGGGTAGGATTCCCTTACTAGACCACAATTTAAGGTGGCCTAGGCTGAGGCCGTTATATTTCCCCAAAAAAAACAACTCGGCATCTCATCTGCAACGCCTGCACCGGGCTTGCCGCGTTTCTCCACATGTTTTCGTAGCGCCTGGCAACCGAAAAAAGAACCACTGAGATACGTAAGGATGTCCAGCTGAGAATGGGGTACACCCCGGAAAATTTACATGTTGAAGCACAAAAAAGGAGGTGGATGGAAGATGGTTTTCCGGATTTCAATGGGGTGATTTTTAGGTTCAAAATGTCAGTTTTCAGGGTTGTAAAAGTTGAAATGAAGGATCAAAGAGAGTTTGGAAAATTGAAATGTTCAAGAAAAGGGCCTCAGAACAAAATTTACGCCAGATTTTTGTTTAAACAAGATCCTCTCAAAGCATACAACGATACTCTCATTTTGGTATGGGCAAAAGCCTTAAAAAACCTTGTCAAAACTGTGGAAAACTATACTCACATGGGAGGGCTCTCCAAAATAGAGAAGGTTACCTTCTGAATACACCCCCAAAAAAACTCGCGGCTGGAACCCAAAGTCATGAAGGTGGATGGTTACAAATAATTTTTCTCTTCAAAGGGGTCTACTTTCAGGTGAACCAGCTGTTAGTTTTTTGGGGGAGTAAGGCATGTTCTTGTAGCTGTAGCCATCTTAAGATAAGTCAAGATCTTTCAGCATCCAGGTGATAAGTCAAGTTACCGGTTCCACCTCTGCCAGGATCATCTCCCAACCAACGTTTCGGGGAACGCTTCTTTTTTGATGGACTTGTGGATATAAAGGTTGTGTTCATCATCTTCCAGGTCCCAAACATACCATTTCATGGTCCCGTAACATGTTTATTTTAATTATATCCCAACAACAGATTCAAGAACTTTTCCCATCGAAATCACCAGGTCAAAGTTAGTAGTCGGGGAATTTCTATTGAAAGAAATTCTCGAAGGCTACAGTAAATCTTCCAAATCATCTTTTCAATCCCTACCTGCTAGACCTGCTGTATGTTTTTTTTTCTGGGGGGAAGGCTATCCTCCCAGCCCAGTTTTTTGCAGATTTTTTTTTGGATGAGAAAACTTGACCCTATGGGAACTTGATCTGATTTTTCGTCTACTTCATGCTTTTTTTCTAAGGAGATCATGCTGCCAAGTTCTGACCAATCATGCTGCCAAATCCAAAGAGGTTGGGGGGTCAAAAGTGCCACACCTTGGATCAAAGCCCCAGCCAAAAAGCCAGTCACTACTAGGATTATGCAAGATTTTTTAGGCTTGGGGAATCCCGGACAACACCTTTATTTGGCACCTGGGGGTAGATCCAAACTAACATTTTGCACCTGAAAATGGGGGGGGGGGCCTCCTGGAAAAGGTGACTCAAGGAACTTGGAAAACCCATATATTTTTAGGGTTGAAGCTTTTAGGGACCACAGAATTGATCATAGGTAGTGACTTGATGTAACTTGGCAGCTGATGACCCCCGAAAATGAACAATTTTAGATGGAATTATCATCTTCCAACCATCAATTTTCACGGGATATGTTAGTTTTCAGGGGGCGTAGTTTTTGTGAAAATCATAGCCACCTGTCGATCAACTCCTTATATAAGGGATTGTCATCCTCACAATGGGTATATATAAAAACTCCTGCTACAAAAAGAATGATGGCCATCCTCACCATTGGAAAATCGACCCCGGGTCTCTACCATGGGTTTTTTTGGGGTTTCCATTGGGAAACCTTCACCCCCCGTTTTGGAAACCCGGCGTTTCGTTGCTCGCCGTTTCCCCATCGTTCACACCTTCACTGCTTGGAATAACTCGTCGTGAAGAGCGATCTTATAATGATTCGCTCTCCAATTCGTGGCCTCAAAACAAAACGACGACCACACACACGATCCAACGAAACACACACACAAAAATCCCAGGGTTTTTTTGTCCGCCAGAATCACCTGAAACAACCCTTCAAACATTAGGATAAAATTCCCCTACACCATCACCGTCCGGGACTTGCTAGCTACCGACGTCAATTTGTTGGGTGAACTCCAAAAAACCCCAAGTGACCTTCCAGTCATAGCTGTTGAGGTGGAGGTGAACTGTTGGTCTGTTGGTACAGTAGTAGGTTTTCCGAAGGTCCCCAAAAAGTCATACCTCCAAAAACGTGACCGGCAAACTTGGAAGTCTATAGGTCTATGAAGTGATGACATTTAAAAAAATGGGGGGCTCTTGCAGGTTGGATCTTGGAAGGCAGAAATTTGTTGGCGGTAAAGGCGCCACGTATCATGGTGATATCATTTAGCGAAAACAAAATAAAACTGGAAGGAAGCTGAGAGGTGTCATGCAACAAAAACATATATCTGATTCAGTTAGGTCATTCAAGTTGGACCCCTAAAACAGTACCAAAAACTAGGTGCATTCCGTTAAAATCCTGCCTAAAACACAGGAGAACTAGTGGATTCCATGAAGGTTATACAAATAAATAGATGATTTACCCACTGTTTCAGGGTTTTGGCAACCCCAAATATGACGTCGTCACCAGTTGACATAAACAAATGATCGATTTGTGTGTGAAAAAACACCGAAGCCTATGCATAGCCTATGAAACTTTTTCCAGGACTCCCAGATGGAGCAAAAATCTTCAAAAATACACCTTTGAAGCCTTCAAAAATACAGGTCCCAATAGCATCAACAAAAAACAATCTGCACATGGGTGACCTGAAAATTTAGAGGACATTGACAGGATGATTGCTTTCAACTCATTTGAACATATGAACAACATTAAAATCAACATCAATTTGGATCATTTCCCCAAAAGTTTCGGGCTGAACATTCCAAAACATGCTTCAAATCACCACCTTATACAGAACATCTTCTTCCAAAATATCTCTTCCTTACATGGATGTTTCCAAAAATCATGGGTTTTCCCTCCCAAATCACCCATTAAACAATAGGGTTTTCCATTATTATAAAACCATCCATTTTGGGGGTTTTCCCCCTATTTGTGGAAACACCCACATCTTAACTCCCCCCCCAAAAAAAACCACGAAATGACGATTTTGGTCGGTCCAAGTTGCAAGTTCACGACCCGCAGCGATAACCGAGGAATTCACCCCACAGGCCTGGAAAGAGGGGCAACTAGCAACAGCTGGGTCACTTATATCATCAATTGCATACTGCTAGTTAATGGTTGAACCAACCCAATTGAAAAATATGCTCGTCAAATTGAAAATCTTTCCCAAGGTTCGGGGTGAAAATAAAAAATAGTTGAAACCACCACCTAGAACATGGAACCCAAAAATGGAGGGTTGGTTCAGATTATTTTCCTTTTCAAACAGGTGATTTTCAGGTTCCATGTTAATTTTCCAGGGTATCAATTGTATATACTTCCAATTGGGGTTTATATATCACCTATTCCCACCAATAAAGGGAATCAGAAACAGCTATTGATATTACAAAACCCCAAGCAATGATGATTAGAATGAATTGGCAAAATCACTGAACATTACTTCCGGTGGCAACAAGAAACATTGGCAATGGAAAAAATCATTGCCAATTTTCCCATAGGGACCTAGGGATAATATGCATCTAGAAATGGTGGATGGTGGATGTGTTTTTAAGTCAGCGGCTATGTGTTGACCGTACATTACATGAAATTACAATACATTTTAACCATCTAGTTTGATTCTCCCAATATGGATATCATGATATCATATGATATCTCGCAATTGTTTCTAAACCATCTTCCAAAATGTTTTGGTAAAGAATAGCGTCGTCCCATGGACCTTATCCCAAACACTCCATGCGACTGGTATATTTACCTACATTGATCCCATAAAAATCAAGCCAAATGTAGGCACATATACTATACCATAAAATTAAACCGTCCATGTAGTTACATTATATAATTATTGTACATTGAGTGTCCATGGTATATGGGAACCATGAGCACTTAGGATGTCTAGAATCTTGTAAATATATTAGGACAAACTACCAACCTCAACCGGGGCTGGCCGGATTTCTGAAGCCATCAAGAGTACTAATTTCAACTTTTGTCAAAAACTGACTTTTTAACGGTGTTAAACACAGATCACAAATTCACAAACCTCATTTACCCTTCAGGGAACTAACATATCCTGTTACCAAGGTACTTTTGAGTCGATGATTTTCCTTTTTCCGGAAAAGGGTGGGATAGTATGTCAGTCCCCTGGTTCCAACCTTTAAAAAAAATATGCGCAGTAGTCAAATTGGATCATTTTCCCAAGAATTGCTTATAGGGGTGAAATTTGAAAAAGGTATTTGAGTTGCCAACAAAAATCACCAGCCTTGCGACCAGTCCGGGGAGATTCAACCAGACTTTTTCTTCCGTTTGGACGGGGTGACGTAATCTCCGCCTCACCGGCCGAAAGCGCTTCATCTAAACTGAGGTCATCTTCACGTTCATCGCGCATGGCTGCGCGGATGCCTGGCATGAGATAGGTATGAGATAGGGTTAGACCCCTGAAATTGAACTCCCTACATATCCCCTAAAAAAGTCGTATGGAATAGGAGGTACCTCTTCCAAACTATGGTTTTGAGGGTATCTATGTTAAATTATGGATGTATTTTGCTCTTCGGGAGACATGAACTCCATACAAATTACCACAACTCCTGGAGAAAACTATGTGCAAATACTCCTAGAAATACAATGGACGTCACATGTAAGGACTGTTTGTATAGGGAGACTGAAATTGCATATTCCATATCTAGCTTGTGTTCTTTCCCGAACCGATTGGAAAAACTAGGTAAACGTCAATATGAATAAGAATCGGGTTAAACATTCCGCAAAAAAACTTCAAAAACCAACAGCTAGTCGTACAAAATATAATATGCCTATGGTTCAGATAGAATCCCTGGTGCACAACGTCACAAGTCGCAACATGTCAATTTCAGGGTATATTTACCAACATTTACCATACAAATCAAATAATTATCCATGTATCCCTAGGGATTCTGGCTCACCGAAACTGAGTATCCTGATTATCAAACAATGACTGATTCAGAATTCAGTTGGGTTTATGGTTACATTTCCTAAAACCAACATATTTAGACTCTGAAAATAGGTCGGGCCCAAGGAGAGTAGTCTTCCAACCACCATGTTGCATGTCATTTTTTACAAGGTGGGTCCCTACGATCGTTGTATCTTAGAGTTATTTCACCCCTATAAAAAGTCTTATGAATCGGTAACTATAGGGTTATTTCACCCCTTACAAGTGGAATTTCCAAGCATATTTATGGACCTGGTAGTGGCCCCACCTTGTAAGGTCTAAAGCTTCGTTTTGGGGAGTGTAAAAAATCAAGCCGCCATGATGCTCAACTTCACGCCGACGCCGAGGTACGTTTCTCGGCACGAAAACGGAGGTTCGATTGGCGCAAACGTTCCCAAACCTCAGGAGATTGAATGATTATCCTATATGGGTGTTTCCAAAAAATTAGGGCCAAAAGGGATGGTGAAAATAATGGAAAACCCTATCATAATGGAAGATTTGGGGGGAAAACCCACTATTTTCGGAAACATCCATATAGGAAAAACCACATACAAAAGCCCTATAGTCTTCCAAATAACTGCTGAGGATTTGGTCTTTTGGGTTATGTTTTTTGGGGTCCGAATACCACCAACAGTTGTACTATACTTGCAGATTTCAACGAATGTCGGAACTACTTTTTAGCAAATTGGCACCGATGGTTGTTGCAAAAACACACCCAAAAAACGATACCAACATTTCCAATAGTCGCCATGAACTGCAGGTCGACCACAAAAATCAGTCAACATGACGTCGACGCCACAACTTGAAGGCGGAATCCATCTCGGAAAAAATTGACATTTTCCACCTTTGGATACCCAAAAAACCCTTTCTGTCATCTTGCACCCCTGGCCCCTTGGGACCCAGCTTTTCCAAAGGGGTTTTGTGTTTCCATGCAGTAGGAAGCTTTTCCGTATTCAATGGGAAATTACGGAAAACACACACAAAAGTTGAAGAAGTTCCTGGAACTGGTTGCTGACTTGATATAATATAAGACCACCAAAAAAAATGAACAGTGAACAGCCTAACACATTGACAAGGATATATCGTATATTAATGTATATTACCCAAAGAAAAACCTCCATGACACGTTCACCACCAGGTCATGACACTGAAAACCCACTCCGACAATCGCCATCCATTGGGCTTTCCTGCCACATGTCCTTCCGCCAACGAAGTGCCCATCTCCGTCTTGAATTTCTGGCCCAAAATTGCGAAATTCGCGCGAATAAAAAGGTGAGTGGTAGGATCAGATACCACTTTTTAGTGAAATCCTTGTTACATTCCGTTTAAGACTGGTTGGTGGTTGAACCAACCCATTTGAAAAATATGCTCGTCACAATGGGAATCATCTTCCCCATAATGGGGTGAAAAGAAGAAATATTTGAGTTGCCACCGCCTAGTTTTTCAGGGAGATGGTACAATCTTTCAAGGAGAGAGTAGATGGCGCAACTCCCATGTATTGGTTTATCATAGCCCCTAACTAATTTCACCTTTTAGGGGGTTAACCGCCATCTACTTTCACTACGGGAAATGTAAGACCCACAAAAAAAACATACACCCCAAAAAACTAACATGACAATAGAGAATCAACCATTTGAAGATATATTTCCTATTGAAAATGGTGATTTTCCATTGTCATGTTAGTTTTCGGAGGGGTACCTTTTTCCTCCACCTCCACCATCAACTCCACCTCCACTACTCCCCCATTTACCGTCGTCCGTCAGTACACCTCGCAGACTTCCAACTGAACAGCCAATGGTCCCAGGTCATAAGGAGGATCCTTCGAAACGGTTTGTGGAAAAAAAAATCGGAAGAATTTTCGGGAGTTTGTTTGTTTTTTTTTGGTTTCGAGCTCCAAAAAAAATGGGGGAGATTGGATTGTTGGATATTTTGTTTGGTTATATAGCTGAAGTTTTTTTGTTACTTCACCGAAATAGAAACATTAGCAGCATTAACATTTCCCTTGAAAAATGCTGTTTGGAAGATAAGATTCCTTTTGAAAGGGTTGCTTTTCAGGTCAGATTCCTTCATTTTCAGGGTAGCAAAAGGAGAAAGAAAAATCAACAAGAGTTTGAAATGAAGATTGAAGGAAGGGATTTCAAATTCCAGGTATATTTTCTGTGCCTTTTAGGGGGTTACGCATCTTATGATTACTCAGATTCTAATAGAACCAAACAAATCCATTGATTCTTGTTTTTACGTTTGTTTGTCAAACCAACCTGGATTTCCTTGAAAATAACAATAACATTTCTTAAAAGCCTACAAACATCAAACAGCCCACGGATGAGTGAGGGACAAAAAACACTTTTTGACATGGACAATTGAACATGTTGGTTGGTTTATGCACATAAATATATATATATATACCTGGGGCCTGGGAAGGCTACCAATATAGATCCAGACCATTTTACACATCAAGGTACGTCCCTCCAAAAAAAGTACGCCCCTATCAAGAAAGTACGTCCCTGCTAGATTTGTGATCCAAACAAGAATCAATCAACAATTGTTTGAAGATGGTGTTTGTCAAGTTATTTGATATAAATCATGATGAAGATTTCAATTCTTTGTTTGGGTTTTGGGGTGCCCTTTCCCTTCAGCCCATTGCGGCCCATGTTTCCACTGGAGCGGAGTTCCTCCATGAAGTGCCAAGCTCAGGTCAGCTGACTTTGATGCAAGGGACCCATTCATTTAATAAGAAGGGTGTTTGCATTTGTTGATGGGGATGGATTCTAAAGAAAATCAAGTCTGGGAAAAACAGATTTTATGAAGATAAAGTATCACATGAGCCCCCTGCGATCAGTGTCAGATTTCACTATGGCTGCATACGCACTAATGAGACTACGGTCAAGCACTCGCCTATGTAATTGTGGCACAGCAACTCGTCTAGACAACCTAGATGGCCTGCCCACCATGTCTTCTTGAACTTGAACACTTGTAGCTAGTGGTGACACCAGCCATTTTAAATCTGAGGGGGCATGCATCAATCGTACGGCTTCGTGTTGAATGAAATGTAATTTCGGAATGAGGGCCCACCTGTTCTTTCCTTCACCAAATGCTATGGCAGCACAATGGCCATAGCAATAAACAAACACTTGGAGCCACTGGCCCAGCTTCACACCTTTGGTTCGTTCCAACCAGAACCCTGAGGAGTACATGAAGGACATCGCAATGTTGATGGCCTTTGTTCCCCAAGCCTCGGCTCTAACAAGACAGCAAAAGGAGTATTAAAGAAAACTCGTATTGTACCTACAATGGTATGCACGAAAGGGGATCAAAAATCACTACCGTGCAAAACAATTGCTAAACAAAACAACAAGTAGCAATGGCAGACATCATATCATCATTCTTGATCGCATCTTTGTGTACGTCACAGAACCATTCCAGATACTTCATGAAATGCGTTGTGACAGCCCCTTTTGACCATTGACCAATAGGGCAGGAGCTGGATTGGGGAAAACCCATGGTGGCTCGCGAAATCTCATCCATGTGGGGACTAATGTGATGTTGACGACAAAACTCTTTGAAACCATCCGTGAGTTGTTGAAATTTGGCCTCCACTGATGTGCCTTCCCAAATCGACAATCTCTCAACTGCCCCCACAAAGCTGTTTGCGATCCAGTGTTTTCCAGCCCCTAGGTGTACGTTATGCCAGATATCTGGAGAAAAGAAATGCGCTACGTGCGACCTGTCAATCAAAACACCTTCGAGAATAGGAGGGGTAACCCGCCATGGTTCTACTTTTTCAATCGTATCCACCCACCGTGGATGTACTGAAAAGTCCTCGTAGGGGTAAGCTTCCTGGTCAGCACCATTCGACTCTTGTCCGCCTAAGCACAAGTGGCAGATCCCGGCTGATGCATTCCTGCTCGCACTAGCTCTTGGAACATGGCTGAATGTTCGGGTCAACCCCCCTAGCTTCGCTAAAGCTGGAAGATCTCCTTTCGTATTTAGATGTACCATGTGGATTTTCATGGAACCATCTGAACTACAGATCCCATCCAAAGCTAAACTTCTGACATCCTTGGCAAAGATCTCAACGATTTTGTTGATGGCCCCAGGACATTTTGCAGTAACTGACCGCAACATGGTACAAATCAAAAATTGAGTGGTCCATGTATTGCCGGTAAAATTGCAGCCAAACTCCATTTCAGCAATGGGACCTACATTCTTCCCCCTGCGTATGTACTCATGAGTACCTCTCCCAATGCAGCCATGAACTGTAAAGATCCAAATCGCTTGATGTTTGTAACCCCGCCCTTCGTCTTGATGGGAGTAAAAAGGAATGGTCACCGAAAGGTCGATTCCAGCTTGAAATACTTCGTGAAAAGGAAACAACGCTCTGTACCGTTCCCAGAACTCACTCAGCACTAGCTTCATTGTTGAGTATGACTCGCATCCACAAAAAAGACGCCAGATACGATTGGTGTTCAGTAACCATTGGGCCCATGAACTCAATGTCAGGTAGGGAAACTTTGACAAGCTTCGCCCACCACCACCAAGATCAACCGTTTGAACTGAAATAGGACAAGTGTAGCTATACTTCTGAAACAACTGATGGCAGCCAAGCTCAGCATCAGAAGGGTTGATGGCAGCAAATTTCTTGAAGACTTCACTTGCCCTTGGGTTCAATCCCACTTGCACCTTTGCAAATTCCACCACGTGGGAGCAGGCAGCCTCAGAACGGAGCAGCAAAGATAAGACTTGAGAACCTACTATTCAACAAGAAATCAAAGTGCCCAAGCATGAGGTGATTGAATGTAAGAAGAAACTATACTGACAGTCAAAGGCTAGCAAAGGAGCTTTCGTTTACAACTTCCCACTTCAAGAACAAAAGGCAACAGCAATTTTTTCCTCACCCTTTTCACTTGCTATGCCCTGTGAATTAAAGATCTAGAGTGACCTACGTTTTAGCCAACCCATCGGGATTGATCAGCTCGGCCTGCAACAACATATACAAAGTATGGCGGCTTTGCAGGCTTGTGCCTGTTCAAAGCTCCCTCACCACCAGAGCCCGATTTGTTTCTAAACCCTACATTGCCTTCGTTTAGAGCAATGAGGGCCGCTTCTAGCATATGTGTAAGCCCCAAATCAAAAGAAGAATTGATGAGCCACATTTTGGTGTAGCCCATGTCAAGGTAAGAGGCAAAACGTAGAAGAGGGTTGGCAGAAACTCCTACTTTGTAAATGCACAAGCCAAGACCAATATGATTTTGCATGTTGGTAACTTGTGTTTTGGCATGTGCTAATATTTTGCCACTAGTGGGATTGCAATTGCTTGTATCCAAGCATTTGCACACAAGCCCGTAAGAACTTACAGTGCTCCAGTCAAAACTTGCAGCGTCGAATTTCAAGCCATACTCAGTAATCAACTTTTTGCCAGAAAGTGTTTTTTCCTCAGTTTCAAGGAGTAGGGACAGAAAGTCTTTCTTTTGACTCTTTGTTTCAAAACTGCATGAGAAACATCAACATGTTCATGCTAAGGTGCTTGTGGCGGCTTTGCAGGAGAACCGGTCGGGGCATTGATATCCCTCAAAAAATAATCACCGTAGATTTCCATTTGCATCTCATCAGTGGGATTCGTGATGACATCTTGGAAGACATCTAGCCTTGGCACGAACAACTACGTTTTAAGATGTTTTAAGATGTTCAGTTCAGCAATGACATCAAACATTTATTCGCTCAAAAAAATCTCAGCTACACTGAAGGCTTAATGCGTCCAAGGACTTTCGAACCTTGAAGGGTGAATCGCACATAGCATCAGCGCCCACCCGTTTCTGCATTGTTTCGATCATATTTGGAATTTACAAGTATGGACCGGTATGCAAGAATAATTATCTAGAACATCAAGTTCATAAGTCAGATGATTGAAAAGTATCAATGTCAAAAGCTTACATGTTTTCTTTATACCTCATCCAACCAAATGCTGCGGGATGGGCTAGCAATTGTTGCAGGTGACTATACCGATGCCAAAATTCCACTTTATCCAGTTTCCAGGGTTCCGGGCACCACGTGAGATCATCAGGGCAAAGTGTTTCAAGCTCTTGTCGTTATCATTCCAATCAGAACCTGGCACCCGTGGGGATAGATACACTGGATCTAAATGACTTTGGGCAGGCATGCAGAGGATCATAGTATTGTTTTCACCGGCCGTATCCTTTCTTGAGTCTGTAGTCTAGCTTGATAAGTTTCCATTCCATATATCACATGCTTTGCACGTGTTCGCAACCCATCAAGTGCACACACTTGATTTCCCAAAATCATCATGGGGAAACTCCACAAAATCGAAAGATACTGAGAAATTGAGAGGCCCTTTGCCCAAAAACAAAAAGAAACCACTTGAGTCATGAATGGTGAACGTTACTTCAGAGTATGAGATGTTCCAAGCACACTGATTGAGCAACGGCCATATCCCAGTCAGATTTCAGACGCCAGATACGAACTAATTGCCGGCCCTCATCTTCTTGAGCACATTCCTGGGCAGGTGTAGGGTCCCCAACATACAATGTCAATAAAGTAAGGTTTTTTCAGGTCTTAAGCAACTGGGATGGAATAAAAGGAAAGAATGGAAGAAGAAATTGATAAAGTTGATACCGTATAGTAGTATAGGGAAAAACCTTCAGCCACGTTGTATTGTTTGCAAACGAGTTTCTTTCCATTTGTTTCAGCCGTGGTCACCTTGCTGCACCTAGGTCAGTTCAAGAAACTATCAACATTTTTAAAACCTTCAATACATGAAAGACTTTGAGAAAATTTTAATGGTGATATGTTGATTCGGATTGGTGGCTTCCAAGCCCATGCCAGGACAGAACACGTTCTGCGTGACAAAGGCACGCCACCGTGGTCTTCTTGATTTGGGTCTCAACCTGATCCATCATCCTGAGATGGCTTGGGTTGAAAGGAAGGGTTGGCAGGATTTGCAAAACTCGGTTTAATCAACCTTGCCTTCCATAAATTTGTTTGCTGTAATTATGTTGGGTTGTTACAACTTAGTTTCTGACGATTTGATTTCATCAGATAACCCATCACTCTTCTTCACCGATTGCATGGGGCCAACTTCAGCCTTCAAAGCCTGGACCTTTTCGAACTCCGACTCTAGGATTTTGAGGGATGACTCCAAAGCATCAACTGACCTTATACGCGAAATCAATTTTTGGCATGTGGGGCTATCAAGTTGGACTCATACGGATGAATGGCTGGAAACTTTTGAGTTTTGAGATCTAGACTTCTTCGCTCGTGCTGCATCTGGGGTGTCGGGACTGTCTGCGATAAACCCTTCAAGCTGACCAATGATGTCAGAGATTTTCCCCGATCGTGTGAGAAGGGCATCACCGAACTTCTTGAAGTTGAGATATTCCTGGGAAGAAAAAGGGCTATCATGATTAACCCTATCCCAACAACAAACCAAGTATGAACTCATAAAGAAATTAGTCTTAAGTAAGAAGGCCTGTGCAGGACCACAGGCATCCACAGCTCCATTTCCTTTCCCCTCCGACTCATCACTGCTCGAACCCACTGGCGAAGGTGCACGAGAACGACGAAGTAGGGCGGTCTTGAAGGCAGGGATGTTTTTCGCCTGAGCGGCAAGATGGGGAAGACAAAAAACGGATATGGGAAAAGGGTTTCTAACATCCAATCAACATGCGACTCTTTTGCGACTTGTTTTCTCCAATGGAGTTTGGAAGTTTTACCCAAATCATGGACTTAGCCCCTTACATCCATGCTATGCTCCTCCTTCTCCCGTTCCTCTTCGATATCTACGTCCTCGTCCTCTTCGTCAATTTCCACGTAATACTTGGTAATCTTCTTGTTGTACTTGTCCCTCCTTTGCAGTTCTGTCATCCCAGACAGGTGTGAGGGGAGCTGAAGGATTACAGGTGGAAACAACAACAGTTTCATATCAGTGAAACCAACATGTTGAAGCTTAGTCACTTGGTCAGTTTGTCAGCGTTGCCCTTCTTCTCGCAAAATTTCACAACACCAGCGATGTAGGACCTTCCATGTAGGGGTCTTTTATGACTTGGATGAAAGTTATATAGTCTATGACATGCCACTAGTATTTGTGCAAAACATGGTGCGAGCAAGTCACTTGCTCCATCCCAAAGCTGTCTTCATGCGCTCTTGGGTGTACCAACCACGTTTTTTCTTAGAAGACTTCCTAGCAATGGTCTCTTTGCTCCGGGTTTTGAAACGAAGATGTCCTGCGTTTCATGAAAAGGGGCATCATAAGTTGAGGGATGGATTACTCTAAAGTAAAACAGGCCAAACGGTCCTTTTCCCAACCTGACTCTTCTAGGATCTTACACAGCTCGTCACGGGCAAATCCACCCTTAAGCCACATCTCATGAACCTCTTCAGGGACTTTCAATTTCCCCGAACTCTTGCGCTCACACAACCTACGCAGGCGTGCTTTTTTGGCGGCTTCAGAAAGTTCTCCATTGTCATCTGTTTCAGGCTCGGGTTCATTGTCAGAAGAATCATCTGGATCCATGGGAGGTTTCTTACTCTTCACCTTTGGGTTTGGTGGTCGGGTCTTGTTGGGTTTGGCCTGATCACCGGAAGATTTTTTCTCCCCAAGACTCAAAGCAGCCAAAGTTTCTTCCATCTTGGCCATCTGGGTACGTAGAGCTTCATTGTCCTGGAGAGCAAAGATGTAAAACACAAAACATAGGACATAAGAGGACTGGATTTGTTTGAATGAATGCTGTACCAATTGAAGATGAAAAAACATGGTGTTCTGTCCTTCTGCAGGGAACTAATTTGCCTTTGTGGTTTGGGGTCTTGCTTCTTGAAAGAAAGACGTCGGGGTGCAAGAGGAGTGTCACTCTCTTCATCATCTTTTCCCTTACCCTTTCCCTTAGTATCCTTTCCCTTACCCTTTCCCTTTTTCTTTGGGGGGGATTTCACGGGTGTCTCGGCGGTGTCCACCTCAGACGGCTGGGGACGGCGGGTCTTGCCCTGGCGTGGCGTTGGGTCAGCACGGTCTTCAACAGGTGGTTTCTGGGATTTGGCTTTAGCAGCTGTCTTCCTACTGCCGTGAGACTTTGATTCCTCAATCTCTTCTGGGGAAGCCTTAGCTAAAATCTCAGCCAAACAAACAAAGAACAAATCAGAAGACAATACCTGTTGAATCATCACATTTATGTTTTTAGCAGACAAGTGGCTGCTTGCGTTTCAGCTTCAGCAATCGCCTGAGGGTATGTTAATATCATGCAGTTGAAGGATCTAGTGGTTAGAGACCGACACAGTTGCATGACAAACAACTATAGACATTATTGGCGAGCCACTGCACTGGCACTTGTTTGACTTTGGCCTTTTGCCATCAACTTGGCAATCGTCCTTTCATAGTCCTCCCATGTCGCATGTTTAGGGGATGTTAAAGGGAGTATATCACCATGATAACCATTATCCACAACCTTTCAACTGTAAGAAATACCAACAAGAATCCCTATCCTTGATTTGTTTCTTCAAGTCTTCTTCCTTCTCAGCTTCGCGTTTGACTTCCATGAGTTTCTTAGACCCAGTAGCAAGTTCCGAACAGCTATGGGTTTTAGAGGGCAACTGTGCTTTACCCCTCATCGGCATCCCCTCCACTACTGGTGTCGCACAGGTTCTTCGAAGCTCACTTTGAGCAGTACGGCTCCAAGACGAACAGTTTCAGGATCTGTGTGGGCAAAGTGCTCCGGCGATCAGGGGGTGCAAACAAAGAAATGTTTTTCAAAGTATGAACCTGCATGTATATATCATGCATCAACCTTTAAACAAAGGATTTGGTTCAAACACATTCAAAGATATCATGGTTTGAACACATGTTGTGGAGGCTCCCTTCTTAATAGACCTTCAAAGCCAAGCAAGGGTCCCTGAGAGTCTAAAACTTTGAAGAAATGACCCATTTTGGAACATCCCAAAAAACCATGAAAGTACGTACTTTTTACGTGTTTTCTTACGGGAAATCACGTCCCTTTTACGGATAAACACGTCCCTTGTACGGGGTACACTTTAGGGTACGCCCAAAGTACGTACTTTGTACGTACTTTGGACGTACTTTGTACGTACTCTGGGGTACGGTGTAAATTTATATTTTCGCTTCAAAACCACTAAAAACAGAATAAAAACAAAAAGGAAAAACAGCTGAGGTTAGGCCAGTAGATTGTAAAAGTCTTGCTATGATCTGTGTTCTATGATTTAGGGTCCCCGCCAAACAACCTTCCTTCAACCACCATGCCAAGATTGTAGCCCAATGCGCATTTCCTTTATATTTCATTTACTTTACATGGGATGCCTTTGGGTGACAATCATGGCAGGGTTTTTGCATAACACAGAAAGGATTCAAAAACGATCTAGCAACACATGCTACCTTTTGGACATCATTTTTCAAAGACATTCTTCCCCAAACTGCCCCAAAATTCACCACATTGTGACTTGCAGATTCATTTTTCTTCATGTGCAAACATCATACTGTAAGTTGCTTGCAAAGGCTGCAGCATTGCATTCTATGAAGCTCCAATGGTTCAGTTTAAATTCAAACTGCCAAACACATTGTACTATATGATTCGAATTGATTCGATGTGTTTCTGTTCACATCTTGGTTGGAAAATAAGACCTCCAATGGCCTAAGTGCAGGTTGTAGGAGCCACGTAGATACGAGAGTACGGATATCATGTCTCCATCGTGCCACATGTCCCCCCAAGGGAGGGAATCAAAAAATTCCTCCAAATTTCTTTCCATCAAGTCAGCTGGCATGTTCCAGTCGACCGTCCTCTCTTTAATCAACCTTGGGTGGAGCCTTTGTAGAACACGTCCAAAGCGTGGGGGATATGTCCTGAGCAACGCGTTCTTACTGGGAAGGGTCAGTTCTCAATTTGCAGTATAGTTGTATCATTGACAAATTGACGAAACAGAGTCAACATGAACTGTAATATGCATGTTGCAAGGTGATGGTCATAAGGTTCTCACCCTGTGTCTTTGAGAAATCTCGATCCAGCGAATGCTTTGTGACCACCTTTTGACTTGTAAGTAGTTGCACTCTTACTCTTGGATGATGCCAGCTTCTTCTGAACTGACCTAGCCAGTTTTCCCAGGTCTAGTTCCCCGACAGTTTCAGCATTGGAAATGCCAAGGTGGCGTTTCGCCGTCAGTCCGCCAAAGTGTTGCATCCACCAGTACACCAAAAAGGCCTTTCCAGGAGCAAGGGACAGGAGGTGGCAGAAGTGGTAATGCTGCTTAGGAACATCACTGACTCCAACCAAAACCTTACTCGATACCTCAAATGGGATATAAAAGATTCATTAGAACTTTCCTACTACCCGACCCATGAAAGATGGCTCAATGTTTGCATGATTGTCACAGAAATCGGCCTTTGGGAGGCTTTTCATGAGTTCTCTCACTCTTGGATGCCAAACCACCATTGAAGAACGAGGTTGTTCCAATATGAAGCATCCTCCCATAGCTTGTACCACCCATATCAGAAGGCATGTCCTTATGGAGTTGACTAGGAAGGTCCCACATCCCGAAGGGTCATGTCAAAGGGATACTGTATGGTGATCAATACCCACAATGGTACAAACATGGCATCACCGTGCAAGGGAACACCACATCCTAGAAAGTAGGAAAAAGAAATCCCAAAATCTCTGGTGGGAATGGTGTGTCGGTGTTGGGTCTTAGTAAATTCGGGTTTTTGTCGGCCAAGAAGTTATCTCTTTGATGTTGTTTTGAGCGGAGGACTTTGAGAAGGCATCTCCCCCATGTTTGGGCATGATTTTTAGAAATCAACATTGGTTTTCACTTCAAAACTGGCATGGTAAAGGAATGAAAATCATGAAGAACATACTATATATTATTTTCCGATATTTTCCGATCCCATCCAGAAAATGAGCTGCAGTTGTAATAATTATATATTTGTGTGCATGTTCCCTCAATATATATCATTTTAAGATGCAGTAAGCCCTTGAGCCCCCTATCCACTCCCTGAACCTTCAAAATCCAAGGGTCCTTGTTGTGAGAAGATTCCCTGTTCGGACACCCTCAAATCGTTGATCCCCTAATGGGTCGAAGGGATAGCGTTTGTTTGTCCCACGGTTTATGGCCACAAAGGAGCTACACAGCAATCCGATAAGGACTAAACAATTGTCCATTCGAATGTTCAAGATGGTCACCAAGGCTAACCTCATTTTCAATCCCGCACCATGCCAAATTGTTTGAAGAAATCATGTGGGTCAGATTAACACCAATTTTCCATTGACATGACTGGGAACCCTATATGCAGGAAAATGGGAAAATGGAATCGATTCAGTCGAGAGTATTTAACTTTCATGCTTTGCCTATTGCATCCAAAGCAACGAAAAGCCAGCATCAGAAAGCATATCAAACTGGTTTTGTTTGCCTGGTTGGGCATCTCCCAGACGAATGTCCAAGCTAGCACTAGGGTGCCCCGAAGTTTTCATAACCCGGGATACCCACCCTTCACCACAGAAGAGCTCAACAAAGGTGTAGGCCTTACATACATTGATTTGTGAATGCTTTTTGGTTTAAACTTCAAACATTAGCCACCGCACAATATCCCACTTCACTTCAATAGCAATTGCTTGGGGGTTGGAAAAGTCCTTTACGAACTTGAGATGTTTCATTGTTTGCACCCCGCAACCTTGCAACCCAGCCACCTCCGAAAAGATCACGACATTAGATGAGAGCGCCAAGAGGATGATAGTAGCACTCAAGATCTGACCGGGGCATAGCGGGATATAGCGGGGCTGATGATTGTGGACTGGCAGCTTGAAAGGTTTCTTCTTGGATATGGGATGATTAAAATATTGAATTGAAAAAACACAAAATGCGGACCCCACCTTTGGGGCACCCAAAAAATGCAGTCGCTTAACCACTGTTTCCAGTTTTCGCTGGGCATCAAGTCCCAGGGCCATGGCTCTAGAAATCAACTCTCCAAAGTGCCTTGTGGCCAAAATCCTACAAAGAAAGCCGGTGGTATGCATTCTGATTTGCATCTTGGGAAGTGAGGATTCCGAAACAAACATCTCGATTATATCGATTATCAAAGTTTGATCATTATTCAGCATAATAGACTTAGACTCATGGATTAATAATATCAATGATCCATGTTAGTATTTTCTTGAAAGTCTATTTCTTTTGCAAATGGCTGACTGTAACGATCTTTGCACACCACTATGTGTAAAACGGGGCAGAGGTACGTAGGAATTCATCATTGGGCATGAGCCGGCGCTTCCATGCCTCACCTCGCCCGGACATGAGGAGTGACCTTGGCCGGTGTGCCGTTTTCGCTGCATGAGCCAGGCCCCAAGAATTGGGGCATATGGAAAACTATTATTGCAGTCTTGCCAGATTATTGAGCCTCTCGTATCTCATCTTGGTGAGATAAAAGACATAAGATACCCAGCAAAAAATCTATCCTCAATCTATTTTCTGGTTTGGGTTAGGTTGAGGCTCAACAATCCAGCAAGACTGACAAAATGGAAGGTCGGTTGGGGGGATTTGAATCTGAATTTGTTTTTTGGAAACTGGTGAAGTGCTAACATCTTGATTTGAAAATGTCGCAGTGTTTGCATTTTGTGTTTGGATTCTGTGTGATATTTCCCTTTCTCATCCCAATCCATTTTTTTCAGAACATCCTGAAGACTGCTATGCCGTCAGACCTCCATCATGTGAGGCGTTGCCCATCCATTTTTTTGTTGTCAGACTCCCTTCAAGTTGTGTAACACAAACAAAATAAAGTCAACAAAGTCAACTGAAAATCACGGAAGAGTAGTGGGCTAGAGTGGGAGTCAACAACCCAAACTATGCAACACCTGCACCTAAGAAGGGAGCTCCGGTCACAAAACCCCAAGCAAGTGGAATCTGACACACTTGCAGATAAATAAAATTGCTATAGACCAAACTTGCCACGCATTCAAAAAGCACAAATCAAAAAAAACCTTGACAATACAGTTGCCTAGAATGCAGTATCCTAGAATGGTTTCGCAAAGATTTCTGGTAATTATTTTTGGCTCACAAAAAACGCTATCTACAAAATCAGTCTTATGATTTTGTGCCAGCACGTGGGGATTTTTGGTCCAAGATGGAAGCCACATACTGGGATGCAGCTCTACGGGTCTCCTCCCACACATTCTCACTGTTGATCTCCTTCTTGGCCCAACGCTTGGAGCAGTACATCCAGAAGCGATCCTGGGAGTTGGTTCACAAAAAAACCATCCACATGTAGGGCCCTGTTTGTATTTGAAAACAATTATTGTATATTTGATTTGGGGATATTTGGGGAATCTATATCAAATGATTTGATTTGTAAAACACAAATGGCCTTTTTTTGGGCAAAAATGGTCCTCATGGATTGAAGGGTAAGTCAAGGATGGGCGAATGTCTTCATTGAACACGGCCTTCAATGTGTCCCACTTGAGAGCCCCAAACTCAGAATTGGGACGGCGTCTACGAGCCCATGTTACGTTGGAGTCCACCTCGTCAGCCACTGCCTTGTCATCACCCTTAGCCTCAGACTTGCGTCTCTTGGAAGCAGTCTCTTTGTCCTTGGAACGTTCCTCGCTGATCTCTTCAGGGGTCTTTTTTGTCCTCTTTGAAGAAGAAGCTTTAGCTTTGGGGGAAGGGGGGGAAGGCTTACTGGCCTGGGCCTTCGCCTTGGCCTTGGCCTTGCCTTTTCCCCTACCCTTTCCCTTACCCTTTCCCTTACCCTTTCCTCGTCCACGTCCACGGCCTTTGCCCTTGTCCTCCATGCCTGCAGAGCCCTCTGGGACTTCAGCATTTTTGAGACGAAGCTGCTGCCGGCGAGTAAGTTTGTTTGCCTTGGGTAGAGCGAATCCAGAAATATCAAATTGTGTGTGATGACTACTATTGGGCTAGCAGTCAGCTCTTCAAGGGCAGATCCCAAAACTATGAGTTTCAACACAATTGTCCACAAAAGTTTTAGAAAATAGCAACGCCTTGCTTAGCAAAATCTTAGTTGCAGGGGGCTGATAGGGACTGGATTCCTCTAGTCCAGTGTCCTCATTGAACCTGTCCATGGTTTTATCATCCAGCTCCGCGGCACGCCTGCCAGCTTCGTCCATCAAACCTTCAGGCACAACCTGGGTATCAACTTGCTCATCCCCCAGGTGAAATGGCAAAGACTCCTCAACCGTGATGACACCAGAACCAAATTTGGCCGCCTTTTCCAAATTCCTAGGATGACAAGGAAAGGGATGGCAAACCCGAAAGGTTGACCTTTGGGAAAACCCTTTAGTAAAAAGATTCATGTTTTGAAATGGCCACCAACAAAGAAATAGAATACAAACCTGTAAAGTGTGAAAAGAAAACCGCAATTCTAATACAACTAAGTATCAATTTCTCCTGTTCTTTCTTGAGTTTGGCCAGGGCCTTCTTGGCCAACTTCAATTGAAGACTGTCAGACCCAGTAGATTCCATAGGACTTGAGGGAATATCTTTCCAACCTTTGCACTTAGTCTTTGGCATTGGTTTTGGATGTGGCTCCAAAGGAAGTGCTTTATCTTCAGGTGTGTACTTGTCATACTCACTCTGTTCCTCATGTTCCTCCTCACTAGGGATGTAGGTAGGGTCTTCCTCATCCTCGTTATCCCAGTCCAATGGAAACTCAAGTAAATCAGACTGGGAAGCAGGAATCTCTTCTGGGGTCACTTCGGGTTCCTCAAGGGTTGATTCAGGGACCATTCCACCATCATGAATTGGTTCCGCTTCATCATCCTCATAGGTGGACTCAGTAGGATTTGGTGGATCCACTGATTCCCCTCCAAGGTCAGCAAGCACCACACCAGTGCCCGGGCCGTCAGCTTCAGGAAGGTCACGAGGATGAGGAGGAACGTCAGGTGGGCGTGGTTCTGCACCGCCATCCTGCCCACAAATGTGATGGTGATCTACTAAAAGAAACAACAGGATCGATGCTATATGATGAATATTTCCTGATAAGATGGAAGCATTTTATTTTGAAGATCTAATGGCAAAAGGGAATCTGGATGGGTAGCCTGAACAGAAACATAAGTGCATCCCCAATACGATGACAATTTCACTACACTAACGTTTGTTTGGAACCCCTTCCAGCAATGTGACTTTTGGGTAGAGTCAGTATCGTTTTATGCACTTAGTCTCCTCAACTTCACTGCTTGAATCATCATGAATGCCCAGGACAGCTTTCATCAAAGCAACAAAGTTCTCATCCCGGGGCCATTGCTTACGAGTAATCTTCTTCTTGATCAAGACGCATGATTTTTTCAGGAACCAAGCATCCAATTTCACCTTCCGCATGTCAATAGGGAGCTTCAGAAGATTATGTAATGCCTTCAGCCTGAGATTTTGAATCCATCAGCCAGGGGAAAGACCATTCAAGGGGAACAGTGTTGCATAATTGAAGATATAGCAGCGTTTTCCTAAAGTTGATGTCTTCATTCAGAATGTCTTGCCAGGACCGGTCGGCACTTACATGGTGAACTTCCGAAATATACTTGTTGTATATTAATTGTTGTTATTGCTCTTGTACTGTTTTTCTAAAGCTGTGGTATTGCCAAGAAACTCATGTTCAAGTGCAGGGATCGAGACCATACCAACTTGCCCATAATCATGCGCACCAGCTACCCAAAGCTTAGGCATAAGAGGCATCAAAGTTTGCAGGTTGACCCCTACCCCAGCAACTGAGTCAGTGGGGTGGTACTTCCCAGGTAAGTTGAAAACCACTGAGCCACTCTCCAACATTTGGTTTCGGATAGCACGATTGTTTTCCCACTGATCGGCAAGACCATAGATTTCCACCCCACAACCTTGTTCTTGGGATTCTGTGTCGGGAAGTTCGGGTTCCGGTTCCGCCATCTTCAAAAAGCAAGGTCACAGAAAGCTTATGGATTTGAGACCCAGGGCTGCTCTGAGCGGGCAGAATCGAATCACCAAAAAGGGTGACACAGGAAAAAAGATGAGATGTCACAAGGAAATTGTAGGGGCTCCTTTTTAGGGGTTTTACACTAGTGCGGTAACAGCATGCAGTTAAGCAAGCACTGCAATATGCACTAGAAAGTGAAGTGTCCCACGGGGATTGATATAAAATAGGACTAAGGGCATGTAAAATGCCTTTGTAATTTTGCAACTCGATACAACAAGAACCTAGAGAATATTAGAGAATCACGTTTATACCTTGGAAAGGTAGAATTGACATGTATGGGCTTAGAACTTTCAAAGCGTGGTTTATCCAGACCTGCTTCTCTCCACTTCTGGGGTTCCAAGCGTGTTGCCACTCAAATCATAAGCTCCGCGTTGATGGACAAAAACCGCTTGCGGATGGAAGAGGGAATCGAGATGGGTTGGACAGGACCCAAGGGATCTTATATTGGAAGAACTATTGGAAGATTGCAAGAACCATATTGTATTTTGAAGGTATGTGCTGCTAAAGCATATGGAAAATGAGAAGGAATGTTGAAGAACATGGTGTATCCAGAATTTCTTTATAAGGATTCCTCCAAAGTACGTCCCTTCTTCAAAGTACGTCCCTGGATATGAAAAGGTGTTCTTTTCGTTCAAGAAGCTATCTTTTGCAAAAGGGTTGCAGATCCGCAGTCTTTTCAGGTTACAGGTATATATATATTATGTATATATAAATACAGATAGGCATCCTGAAAAGGGTCTCTGCTCACAATGAACGCACAACACTTTCATCCCCGTTGTCTTCCATCAGCGACCGTTTTTTTCGAAGCAACCTGGATCTCAAAGTCATTAAATTCACCATCATCATCTTGATAGTTGGCCTGTTGATCCATACGATCCATGGCACGAGGGTTGTGTATAATCACCCCAACAAATGGATGGTTTGGAAAATGATTTTCCTTTTCATTTGGGTGATTTCTAGGTGCAAAATGCTAATTTTCACCGGAGTACATAAATGATTCATTCTTATGGTAGATGTATGAAAAAAACTTACCAGTCCCATGGATCCGTCATGGGCGATGATTTGCAGCAAAAACAAACATCAGCAACACAAAACCTGTGGTGCCACGTTAAAGCTTTGAATTTGACTTTCCCTTTCAAAGACTTTTCCATTTGTTCTCGAACATTGCTCGCGATTCCCATAATCTTCAAAAACGCAGTCAGTCATATATGCATGCATATATCTGTTAGAGAAACTACATTTTCCCAGTTTTGAACCCAAGATGTTTGAGACCTTTTTCTGCACAATTTGTGTGTGTGTGTGCCCTCCTTAAAAAAATTAAACTGAATCTTCACGCTGAAAGAAAAATGGCCAGTCGGCCAGTCGGGTCCAATGCCTCCTTTTGTAGCATGTATTGCAAGACCTCGGCAAACACGGCGAGGGTATTGAAGGAATTTCCAGCCACTTTCGCAGAACAAACGTCGAAACGTCGAGTTGCGATGGTTTAAAAAATCCATGGGACCAACGGGGTTACGGGGTTTTGCCGTATGGATGGATGGTTGAATCATAAGGGATCAATGTATTTTTGTTGCAAAAAAAAAATGGGTACCATGGATGGTTGATTTGCATCCATGACCACTGCCCAGTTTCTGAATGTCTATTGCCGGCCGAAGGACACCCAGGATGCTGTCCATCAATCCAATCATACAAACATCTGCTGACGTCACGTTCTTTCAAAGTCATGGTGTTTTTTGCCAAACTAAGACGTGCTCTTCCGAAGGGATTTTAGATCACACCAAGCTCCAAATCGCCTTTGTTCAATTATGACACCAGCTATAGAAACTGTTTTTCCCGGAAGTTGTTTTTAAAACGACGCACAAGTTGGAGCACCACAACAGATCTACTTGGATGTCCCAGGAAGTTAGGATCAAAGGTTAGTAAGTAGGTTATAACCCCAATATACACCACCTACAAGTAAGTTATAACCCCTAGTTGGTGGTTGAACCAACCCCTTTCGAAAAATATGCTCGTCAAAATGGGTGAACATCTTCCCCAAAGGTTCGGGGTGAAAATTCCAAAAATCTTTGAGTTGCCACCAACCGTTCCATGAAGTTGTTGATGTTGTTCTTTACCCCCAAGCCTTCCAGGAGGTATGACTGGACCCCTTGAAAAAACCTACCAGATCTTCGAAAGCATTTGGAAGACTATATTTTGAGACTGGTAATGGAACCTACATACTTTGCTGAGGTGATTGTACACCCCAATCATCCTCTGAAAAGGTGAGCCAGGATCCCTAGGGTAAGTTATAACCCATTTACTAACATTTGGAACTGACCCTGACTATATTAAGCTACCCTCCAGGATCTTCAAAATGGACTTTTCAGGGGATATGTTAGTTCCCAGGAGGGTAAGTTACTGACCATTTACTAACCATTCACTGACTTTCCCTGGACACATCCAGACCTACAGGACCCAAGAAACCGCGGCTAATTCCTCCTTCGCATCGGCCGACTGACGCCACCAGGACCAAAGTTCCTGGTGGTTTCAATGGCCAGGTTGGAAAACATCCCAGAGATAACACAACATGTGGAGAAGATATGTCAGTTATACATACTGAAATATATACATATATACATACCAGGCTGGTATATTATATGTCAGTTATAGTTATATATATATACATACATATGTTTGGTAAGTTTTCTTCACTCTCAGTTTTTCTTCTTGGCTGGATGTCAGAACATTTCAATGAGTTGGTTTGGTGACCACGAGGGCCCCAAGCAACCGTTGTGAACTGTCGCGCAAAGAAACTTGGGAAGATGAATGCTTCCACACTTTATTGCCAAGGTATTTCCAATATCACCTGGTGCAGGATTTTGTCCATGAACACTAGAAACCTGGGTGAAAACAAATGGTGAAATCAACCTCTTTTTTTTTGGCTGAATTCAGTATCAGCGAAGTCCACCACAACTCTTAACAGTTTCGGGGCAGGGCTCGGACAGTGAATGAATGAAGTTCCCCCCCCCTAAACTGTCACGTCTCTCCCCGGAAGCGTCGGACCCCACCTGAAGACCTTTGGCTTTCTCCAAGACTTCGCGACCAGCAAAGCTTTGACGGACCACCTTCGAGCTGTTCCTCAGTGGTTCGGTTCGTTGATGGGAAAAAGGTGGTAGGTCACGGTGTTTTGTTTGATGCTGAATTGGGTTGGGTGTTTTTTGAAACATGGTCTTTATGGCACCATTTGATTTTTTTGTATGTTTTGTGTAGTACAGTAGTAGTTCTTGAAATAAGCCTGCTTGAGGTGTATTTTTTGTGTTAGTGGTGCCTTTTGTGTTGATCTTTTGTGTTCATGTGTTTGATCTTTTGCCTGGTTTTTGTGAGGACTGAAGTAGTGAAAGAACATGATGTGAAGACCTAGACCTACTTGTACAAGAAACTGGGTAGTCGCATGTAATGTTGGTGCATCACTGGTATTGTTTGGTGCTATAATGTAATGGCGATCTTAGGGGTGGTAAATGTGGTTTGAGGTATCATTCTGTTAAGTCAACTTCAGGAACACCCAGGATATATCGCAAGGAATCAAAATTACAGAATGTTTACCCTTGAACCCCAAAATAACCATGGAAAACTGGGAGGTTTCGAGCCGCCCTAAAGATATGCGTTCTAAGTTATAAATGTTATAAGTTGTATATATATATATATACATATGTAACCCTGGAACCCCTTCCCAAAATGTTGGAAGATCCCATGTTTAGGGAAAACATGACGAGAATACCCCAAAAAACAACACCCTGCAAAGTTGGTACAAAGTGACATGGGTCGGTTATTCCCTGCTTCCCAAGAAGCCATAGCCGAAAATAGATGTGCTTTCTAAATGGGCTGAAATTTCATCCCGAACATTTTTGTGTGAAAAACCTATGGGTAGCGCTACGTTTTTTTTCACTGGCAAACCATGCAACACACCTTGGGAGTGAACAACTCCGCAACGTTTGCTCAGATAGGTTGGCTTAAACAAATGGCTCTGAGCCAAGTTACCCCAAGCAACTGAAAATCTCAAGTTGTTTTTTTGGCTTAACAAAAAATGCCTTGTTTTGGTGGATTTATTGGATGATGGTAGATACCCGGGTCACACGGAAGGAAGGTTTCCACCCCAATGGTTGCAGTTTTTCCATGGTGCTTTTGAAGCATCCAAAAATGGCTTCATCTTCACCAAGATGGGGGGGGCGGTTAATTCTAAGAAATATCTTCAAACTACTACCTTTAGTTGTTGCAACTCAAGGTGGTCCTACTATTTTAATGCACACCTCCAAGAAAATCACAACACAGCCCTAGAGCACACCCCAGGCAATCCCCTTGGCCAACTATGAAAGGAATCTCATTATAGCCTGTTGGTAAAGGTTTAGGGGTGTGTTCCAAAGGTGTGTTGAAGCAACCTTAGAACACCCTATCAAAAATAACTCTTACTGTGACTCTGTCTACATATCCTAGGGCGGGATTGAAGATGCAAGGTATCTTCATCTTCCCTATAACACCCAAGTCCTCAAAAACACATCAAAGTCAGTTGATCCGCTTTCCATCATGGAATTCAAAAATACATCTTTCTTCAAGAGCTCAATTTTTGCATCAAATTTGCAAACAAAATGCAGTTTCTTCTAGCAATTCTTCAAAAGTTTCCCTTCCACCCTCACCACATCCTTGTTTTAAAACACATCTCGATCCACAAAAAAAATCCTCCAACCGCCGTCCGAGTCCGAGTGACACAAAACTCAAGATGGCCTGGGCGAAAACGACCCAAAATCATCAAACCCCGGTTTGGCACGTGCAAACCACCAGAAACAACGAAGAAAAACAACAAAAACTCCATGACAGGTTGGTGGTTGAACCAACCCCTTTGAAAAATTTGCTCGTCAAAAAGGGGTCCATCTTCCCCATAAATAGGGGTGAAAATAAAAAATATCCGAAACCACCATCCGGTCCATGAAGTTGTTGATGTTGTTCTTTAACCCCCAAGCCTTCCAGGCATGACTGGACCCCTTTCAAACCTACCAGATCTTCGAAAGCATTTGGAAGACTATATTAAGCTAAGTTTATCCAAAAAAAAGGCTCCCTACATTTCTGAAAAAAGGATGCAGACTGGCGAAGGCGAAGAAAAACTATGTTGTTGTTCTTTTTTTTGTGAACTTTGAGTTTTGTTGGGGTTGTAGGTTGCAACCCCTTGATTCACCATCATTCACCAGTATCAGGATGTTCATGGAAGTTAGGAACTAGTCAGTAAGCTGGTTTATAGCCTACTTACGGTACTTACAACCTACTTATAGGGTTTATACTCCATTCACTAAGTAGCATGGACATCCCAGTATAGACCCTCATTTTTTACTGGCTATAGTAGGTGTTTGAGCCACACAATTTCATCTTTGAGACATGATGCAAATTTGATGTTTGCCTTTTCTATCTCTCTTCTATATACAGTACCTCGTCACAGGTGCTTGTTTTTTTTCAAATTCTGCAGTACCTACCATGTTTGTTGAACATATTGCCAGTATACCAGTTGTAGATTGTTGTCAAATCATGATTTTCATCACGTGGGTCCAGTTCCGCATCAATGCAACACCAATGAAGCAACCAAAGTCACCACAAATGAAATTTGGCTGGACAAGATCTTACTTTCTGACCTCCAAATATTCCCCTTTCCAGGAACTTGCAGTTCACATGAAGCACGAGACCAACCCAAACTTCATGCACAACAAAAGGAGAAAACCCTTCAAAGTTTAACAATATACCCATAAGGTCAACTGGCCTGGTACATTTACTGACATTTACGATAAAATCAACTATGTATGTAGGTATATGTACCAAAATACATGGATCCTATGATCCTATGGGATAAAAAAGTTGCATCACGTTTTAATTTCCCTTCCCCAAAAATGGGCCAAGTTGTTGATTTCAATATGATTTCCATGGCCCCTAAAGTTGGTGGAAAAATCAAGCCTGAAAAGCTATCGAATCTTCCAGGATTGAAAATGGTGGGTGAACATGATTTCCAACACGGAAAATGAAACAACACTGGATTTGCGACTCTTCGAAAAGTGATTAAGTCACATAAATCCAGTGGAAAAGTATTTGCAAATCCAGTGAAAAAGTTACATAAATTTCATCACTTGGAAAAAGTTAAACAAATATTCTCCCCAAATGGTGGTGAATAATGGTGATAACAAAAAATCACCAACTAAACAAACAAAAGGATAGGGACGGTATGTAGGTTCGTTGCTTTTTTGCAAACAAAAAAAAAGATGTGGAAATTTCCAAAATCTAGGTGGTGGGAAAATCAACCAATCTGATATTGTCCAGGTATAGTTGATGAAAATTGCTGGGTGGCCCAGACCAGCTTCAATTGATCTTCGTCCATGGCAGCATCTGCCATGGCCTTCCGTAGATGAATCAAACTGATCCTCGGAGGAAGACTCCGCTGGGAGTCGACAACAAAGGATTTTTTTTTGCAAAACAAAAATACAAAAAGTGATGTCGGTTTCCAAAAAAAAAGAATTAAGGCAAAGTGGTTGAATTGGAAGATATGATATCTATATAAAACAAATGAAAATAAACAGGCAACTAAACAAGCAGAAATAAGTCCATCGAAAGATTTCTTTTATCAGTGTATGTCTAAATAATACAGTGTATTTGAAGAATCTTTACCAATAGAACGGCTTGGATGGTCGCAGAGTCACCATCAGGGGGAGATCTATAAAGAACAACATCGTTCATCGCAGAGATGTGGAAAGAGGAATTCTGGTGGGTGAGCAATATGGAAATTTGTCGGGATAATCCTGTAATAATCCTTTTAAAGATCCCTACAACTTAAGGGTATTATTGTGAACCACACAACTTATAGGTTGTACTGCAATTAACTAAGTAAGCAAGATAGAATCATTCCGAAAAGAATATATTTGACACAGAATTCAGCTGATGGTTAATTGGTGGTTTGGGTTGGTGGTTTGGATATTTGGGATCCCCCCTATGAAAGGGATTGTTACTTACGGGTAGCCCTAGAATCCCAAACCACCAACCCAAACCACCAATCAACCATTAGTTGAAGAATACAAAGAACATAAACATATTGGTTGAATCCATGGAATCTTCAACCATTTTAATTATCCAGCTCTTAATCTACCAACCAAATAAATGGTGATCTTTGTTAGTTTTAAGTGGTGGAGCATTCGTTTACAGGGAACTCCTCCAGACAACAACTACGAAACATGGTGACCATGTTTGGATGAATTTGATGCATTTGTTCCGGCGTGACATCCGGAAGCCCAAAAACCAAAGTGACATGTGGAGATGTAGAGATGTTTTTTCTTCTATGGAAGCTTAGCCATGAATCATAGGGAAAATGATGGTGGTACCGTCCCTCAATAATCAACTCCATTATACACTTTATATAGTGGGTATTGATTGGGTCCCACTCCAACAGGGGAGGGTTAAAAGCCACCCCAGCAAGTTTGAGGGGAAAAAGCTACCTTTTTTGAGGCCCGAAACTCGGTCCCTTCTGAGGATCGGACTCGTCACTCGTGGAGGGCATTTCCTCTTCCATAGAACACCTGGAGTATTCTGGTTCTGGTGATAGGTGGTAGGGATTATATAACCCCCAAACGAAGGCAATATATTACTGTAATATATATATATATATATATTGTGTGGTGTATAAGTGGTATATACTGCCAATTGGCTGCAAACTTTGCATCTTGGAAATTTCCTGGCCGCCCATCAATTTCCTGAGGACTAACAAGGATGTCCTTGTGTTCAATGGGCTTCCTTTGTTGGAAGGCATCCAAATTCAGATATCTTAGTTTCGGCCGAGATCTTTTTGGAATGGCTAAAATAATTTGAACTTGGAATAACATGCATTGCTGCATTGCTGGACATTAAGTATAGAATAGCTAACATTTCAACTTATCTTTCATTTTTATCACTGCCAACATCTGCAAACGCAGCCAGCAGCACATTTTTCAGTCCACACACACATACCTTGAAAGCCCCACATATAGCCACCTTAAATCACACTACCCAACCCTGAAAGGTAAGTTCTGCCTGCGCACATTCTCCACAGATTGAGAGATGCCGGCCAAATCCAAGTCCGAGGAACGATCTGCCTGGATATTTGGCGTGGAATGTTTTGGACCATGGTTTTTTTATCACCCCATCCCATTTGAAACAAAAAAAGAAGATGGGTAAAGTCAAATTGAGTGAATATATATAACCTCCCCCAAGTTTCCATAGGTGAAAATATTAAACAATTTTTTTGGGATAGGATGATTCGGATTTTGTTTACGTCGACCCGGTCTTCCCAAGATGGTTTGTCATGCTATGGAAAGAACAGGTCAAGGTTGAGATATTATGCGATTGATGTTGGTTGTCAGACATTGAATGAAACACCGTGAAAACTACACCACATAGTTTCCATGTAATGGTATATTTACCATTAGAAAAAAAACAAATGCATCCAAATGTAGCAAAATATACCATACATGGGGTCCTATGGCACTATGGGTAAAGAAGGGTTTAGCTTGCTACATCCTCTAAATGATTTGAAGTACAAAAGCATTTCAACTTTCATACCTTTCAAAGTTAAATCTTGTTTTTGGTGCAACAATGAGTCGCATCCCCATATCATTCATGGGGTTCTTACTTTTTCCAACAAAAAACATCTCCATGGATCAGTAGATGTATTATGGCTATAGGCTATATAATCAAATCCAATCAAGAAAAAAACATATTCTAGTTGGTGGTTGAACCAACTCCATCTGAAAAATATGAGTCAAAATTGGATCATGAAACCCCAAGGTTCCGGGGGTGAACATCAAAAAATGGTTTTCAGTTGCCACCACCCAAAAAACATGTTTCTTGCTATCCAGTTTTCCCTTAAAAAACACAACCTTTTTCAACCTACCTAGCTTCACGTTTTCTCGGTGGTTCAACAAAACATGACGGGTACTTGTAATACAAGGTTTCGGGCGCATCCCTAGAAGAGTTATATATAACACCTAGAAATGGGCGAAATTATAAATGGCTAACTGGGGTTGTTATTTTCAGCCCTACCTGGTTGGTGGTTGAACCAACCCCATTGAAAAAATATGAGTCAAATTGGGTTCATCTTCCCCAAATTAGGGGTGAAAATTAAAAACATCTGAAACCACCACCTATAGCTACTTATAGGGGTTAGTTATAACCCCCATTTATAACGATCGTAGGGGAAAACCCACCTTGTTCAACCCAAAACTTCTTTCGGTGTTTTCGGTGGTTTTTCTTTTCGGGAAAACGCACCGATCAGATATGTAAACAGTGTGTTTCAAGGATGATGAAACGAGACACACATCTAAGCAAAAACCATCTGACCCTAGTCTTCCAAATACTTCCTGAGGTTTGGTGTTTTAGGTGTGTTTGGGGGGTCCGGTCATACCTCCTCACCAGGTGTTTGGAAGCCCCAGGGTGACTGTTAGAAATGTGGGGGTGTTTTCTCCAACAGTATCTTCCTATGTGGCTAATCTCACAATCCACGGGGAAGAACCAAATCTTTCTCAGTGGACATCTTTCCTGATTCCACCACAGGATACCTACTGTCAATGGCTTAAAGATATGGTACTCATAGGAGCCCTATACATCCTATACATATGGTTGTTACGGTAGATTGGCCCAAATTTGCTTCATCGTTATGGTAAAATGCAGGACAAATCTACCAGTCCCATGGATACAGTGGGCGTATTGTCATATTCCATTCCCATTTCAAGTGCACAACTTCCAGGTATCCAAATACCTCCATAGGCAAGGTGAGTTTTTGGTATGTTTTTTTTGGGGTTCGTTAAAGATCTTAAAGGTCAAACCTCAGGGAGGTGGCCGTAGATGAATCCCGGAATGACTGTGGCGATTCTCGGAGGGGGTAATTCACCATACCCAGCAAAGGTCATCCCTTCTTGACAGCGAAAGTGGCCTGCTTGAGTACTGCTTCCACCCTATGATCCAACAAGATCCGGCGATCTGCTTCCTGCGGCAGTTTTTTTTTAGATCATCCCGGGAAAGCATCGATTCCGGGGAAAATTGTGGGGGGAATCATCCGAATTCGAATTCGTATAAAAACGACACACATCAACTCCAGGCATGGCACATATACAGTACATCATATAGGCATATACTATACGAGCTATACTCATTATGCCATGGGTTTATAAATTATCATGTTTCATATAGTTTTTGGGGTCCAAGGGGCAACGGGTTATGTTAATATCAACCGGTCAACCGGTGGACATATTGTGGAAAACATGTTGGCGTACCTTCTGAGCACGTTTAAATGTGTCATTGCGAAATGGAAATGGACGGAATTTGGTTGAATGGTCAAAACTCAAGGTGTTGTTCAACCATGATAATAATCTGGTGATTTTTTGAAAGTCGTAACAGAAGAACCATGTTTTGTTAATTGATTCGCTATCACTTGGATCACGAACCATATTCAATTGCCATGCCCCTGGGATCCAAGCAGTTTCTGAGAACAATCATGGAACTGTTCAAATGATGCTGAGGTGATTTAACACCCCAACAATCTGAGAATATGAGTGGATGCATGAGGAATGGAACAAAAATGGGGGGGTGTTTCACCATTTCCATCCACTCAAAAAAACTGGTTGGCTTTAGGGTTCAACAGCAACTGCATCTGCCAAAGGAACAATGAAGCGAACCTAGTGCTCCAAATACCTTTTGAAAATAAGGTGCTTTTAGGCCCCAAAAAACTCACTCCAAAACCACTTGCAGTTTTGGGATTTTCGAGCATAAGGGGCTATATTTAAAACAAAAAAAACGGCACTACTCCGGAAAAAAAAACAAAATGCGGGCCACCTTTCCATGATTCGGTAGATTGGATTGGTTTCACCCATCTCTTCATCTCAGGTCCAACCAACAAGATGGGGGAAGGCGGTACCCCCCAAAAAAAACCAGAGTTCCAACAGCAACAGCGGGACCGACCATCATAAAAACAGTGGAGTTTTTTTGTTTGTTGGGTAAGTTAGCGATCAAAACAGTTGGCAATATATATTCGGGACAAATCATCCAAATGGTAATGGTTGCCATGGATTTTTGCATTGATCCTCCCACAAGTTCTGGTAATTTTATTTTACCCCCCCTTAAAAGGGCGACCAAGCAAATTTCTAAGGAAACAAACACACCGTTCGTTTTCCGCCTGTACGATACCTTTGTTCACCATGACAATGGTGCCCTCTGCCAACATCTGCAAGGCGAAGGTTGTTTGGATTGGAAATTTGGAGGGTTGAGATTTGTATCTCTGAATGGGTGTTTCCAAGAATAGTGGGTTTCCCCCCAAATCATCCATTAAAAAATAGGGTTTTCCATGATTTTCACCATCCATTTTGGGGGCCCACCCCTATTTTTGGAAACACCCGAATGGTTTTGAAAGATACATCTGTAGCACTGGTACTGTTGATGGTTCAGAAATCCGGCTAACCTGTTGATGGCATTGTAAGTATCCCAAGAAATGTGTGCAAGGAAACCCCATGAAACCATATGTACCGCAAATCTGAAGGGGGGAACTGGGAAACATGGAGGGTGCACTATTGTTTATGTATACATTTTAAGCAGTGCTTGATTTGAGGTTATTGTTGATGCTTCACCGTCCTACGAATCCCTTTTCTTGACAAAAATATGGCAGCCGTTTGTTGAGATTCCAAGAATAGCAAATCACCAAACGAAAAAATACACTTAATCACCAAGTAACCATAGACTTGAACACACATGACCATGTAGATATGCAATTATAATTGTAGTATATATATATATAGCATATATACATTCATATTTGACATGTGTACCTGTATGCTACAACCAACATATCTAAATGAAATCACCAACAAAAAAAACAGATCTTCACTGAACAGCTCTTGAGATGTAACAATAAGGGCCACTCAGCGCACCGTTCTGCTTGGATCAAGCAACTATCAGCTGGAAATACTTCTTCAATGATCACGGTTGACAGGTGTTATTGCCATATCAGCATCACTTGTTGAGAACAAATTATGTACTCCCTGGAAGTTTAACAGTTCGCCCCTGAAAAATGATGGGAAAGGAAGATGATTTTTTTCCTTTTGGGTTTAGGTAACTTTTCGGGGGGCGAGCTGTTAAACTTCAGGGGGGACAAAAACATCTTCCTATGTTTGGGTTGAAACGAATCATACAAACTTTTCAGAAGATGAGATGCTTCTAAAAATAAAAGGACCATCAAAAAGGACGGAATCTGGTGCCAATTTCAAGGAGGTCGAGCTGGGTGAACATGTTCCAGTCAGCCTAGTTTTGGAGGATAATCAATTATTTACTACTTGTCATTTCAAAGTTAAGAATTCATAATTCAAAATCAACCCTAGTTGGTGGTTTCAACCCAATTGAAACATATTAGTCAAAATTGGGAATCTTCCCCAAGTAGGGATGAACATAAAAAATGATTGAGTTGCCACCACCTAGAACCACACTCCAGCAAATCAAACAGCAACTTTGAACCAAGACTTCTAAATTCGGAAAAACCTGCACATCTGAAGCTTCCTTAAGCCTAGTCTTCCAGTCATAGCTGTTGAGATGAACGGTCTTTTGGGTTATGTTTTTTGGGTCCAAAAAAATACCTCCAAAAACGTTTGGTAAACTTGGAAGCCTAAGGTAAAGGAAACACACGAGGTTCACCCATTAGAGAGTTGTTTTTCACGATTTGATGTGTGCGTTTCGCCGCTCCGCCTCGGAGTAAATGTCTAAGGCCCGTTGCAAATCATGGCCATCCTGGAATCGCGGTTGGTTGGCTTTAACGAAGGACATGAGGGTTTTGATTAGGGTCTGTTTAGAAAGCCCGAAAAAAACAGGGGGTTCAAGAGTGGTGCTTGAACCAACCCATCTGGTTTCAATTTGCTAGTCAAATTGGATCATATTTCCCCCAGGTTTTCGGGTTGAAAATAAAACATATTTGAAATGTTTGAAACCACTACCTAGTTTTTTTGTGGGGTTGTTGATTTTTTAAATGGTCACCCAAAAAAAAGGACGTCAACACTGCAAACACACAAAAATACGACTCAGAAATCTGCTGGTCTAGGAAGATCACCAAAATTTACAAGTGGGTGAAATCCTGTTGATTTTTCAGAAATCCTACTAACCAATTGGAGGTTGGTCGTCTTATCTCATTTCCCATATGCTCCATGTACGGAATATTTGCCTACATTTCCCCTTGTTCATGTGGCCATGTTTCACCTAATCTTAGGTAAATAATTCTTACATGGAGCATCTGGGTTTTCAAGGTTTGATAGATCTCAGGTAAATGCAGGAATGTCAGCCATCAACAGCATCACCCGACATGCGGGACATGCTACGATCACCAATGGAGACTCAATTTCATGCTTTTTCTATTGGTAACACCGGTGACGAAAAAAAACGACGAGTCTTTCACCCGGAAAAAATGGGAGAATGACATACCATGCAAAGGGATTGTAGTCAGGCACTGAAAAAAGCAAGTTCAAATTCAGAGATAGAGTTGTAGGTATCTTGGAATTCATCTAAACACCAATCAACTGGAAATACACCCCGGAAATTTAACATAGCCCCTAAAAATAGGCTTGCTCCCAAAAGGAAACTCATCTTCCAACCATCATTTTTCAGGGGCGAACTGTTAAATTTCGGGGGTGTAACTCATGACTCAATTCCAAGATACCTAGAAAGGAGATCCACTTGTAAAATATGTGACAACAAACAAATCTGCCGGGATTGATAAAAGGACTTTGTTTCCTTGGATGATTTTTTGGTTCTGGAACACATGTTACGCAAAGAAAAGGAAAATCAAGGTGTATATATATATATATATTACAAATAAGGTAGACATATACAATGTATATATATATATACTTGCCCTACTATGCTCCATGGGGCTTAAATATCGAGCTTAATATAAATTTTAGGGTAAAATGTAGGTAAATATTCCAGTCCCCTGGTGGAGCCACCACCATCGACCTCTTCAACCATCTTGGCACACAAAGCACCCTCTGCTTGGCTCAATAAGACATGCCAATCAAACTCCTGAAGGCGATGCTTTTCTAGTTGGTGGTTGAACCAACCCAGTTTCAACCCATCTGAAAAATATTAGTCGAAATGGGTTCATCTTCCCCAAATAGGGGTGAAAATAAAAAATCTTTGAAACCACCACCTAGTTTTTTGTTTGGGCCTTAAACTTAAGGTGTTTTTGAAAAAAGATCATGAACATGTTTGGCTGTTTGGAACATGTTTGGTGATTGTTGGTGGTTTCAACCCATTGGAAAAATTATATCATATCATTTTTTTCATTTCGGGGGGGGAGGGGGAAGAATTTCAAAAAATTGCTGAAACCACCCAGCTGGTTGTGGTCTAGGTGGTGGTTGAACCACCTCAACAAATATGCGTCAAAATGAATATCTTACCCACCCCAAATAAGGATGAGCTTAAACGCATATCAAAATCTATGTCACCTTTAACTTCCATAATAAAAATGTGATTTTTCAGGCTTTTGGGAGATGATTTCGACCGGTACTAGACTACTAGTTGGTGGTTTCAACCCACTTGAAAAAATATTAGTCAAACTGGGTTCATCTTCCCCAAGGTTCGGGGTGAAAATCGAAAATATTTGAAACCACCAACTAGATTACCACTTTTGGGAGGAAAAGGTGTTTTTTTGGTCGGTCTAAAATTGCTACCTTCTGTTCCATCCTCCCAGTCCCAGCATCACTTTGTCACATGTTGCGAGCAAAACGAGCTTTGCAACTGCAACATGTTGGGTCCCAAAACTGTGGATCGGTCCCAGGACCTTTTTAAAAGCTATGTCCTATAATGAAAATAATGTATTAAACAAGGTTTCCAAAATTTTGCGGGGAAAAAAAACCGACAGGTATTACTTTCCAGCATCCTGGAGAATATATTCCATTAGGATCCATGTATGTCTTCTGTGCTTTACTCAAGTTTATTATCCAAAAAATCAACCAAAATTGTAGGAACTTGTACCAGTCCCATGGGATCCTATAGAATATGATGCGTATATACCAACCCCGATACCCATAGGATCCATGTATGGCTAATATTTACCTAACTAATTGATCCCATAAAAAATCAACCATGCCATGTAGGTATAAATATACCATTTTTTCCATGGATCCTATGGGGGTTATGGCATCAACATCCACCTGTTTCTTTTGTGAACGCCCAGCACAACCACGGGGAATCGAATCTTCGATCCCGAAGAAAAAAACTCCTCCACATCTCTGGATGCATCAATGTCTTCACGGTGGAGTTCAAAGATTTTCGCCTGCGGAGTGATTGAGACTGATGATGGAAACTCCTATAACCCTCTGGTTGGTGGTTGAACCAACCCATCTGAAAAATATTAGTCAAATTGGATCATTTTCCCAGGTAAGGATGAACATAAAAAATATTTGAAACCACCACCTAACTGATGATGGAACTCTTATAACCCTTTACTGGCTGGTTGGTTGATAAGGGATCCTTTAAGAACAAATTCAAATGACTTATTAGAATCCCTAGTTGGTGGTTTTTGTTAAAAGCCCAATTGAAAAAAATATCATTTCCCCAGGGTTCAGGGTGAAAATTCCCCTGTTGACATTCCATTGAATCCTGCTTGGTTGATACCAGTAGAATACTCCTCTAATAGTTTAATTCGACTTGGTCAACTTGTTCAACAAAAAAGTTATCCTCTGGGAAACTAACATAGCTGGCTGGAATATCCCCATTTTCAATAGGAAGTACATCTTCAAAGAGTCAATTTTCTTTTGCTATGTTAGTTTACCGGAGTGTAACATATACAACATCCTGTTGATGGTTCAGAAATCCGGCGAGCACCAGCTAGGTATGGTAAATATCCCATTATTTACGACGGAATTCATACATAATTTATCATACCAACTGGTGATAAATTCCTGTAAATAATCAACATACATCTCAGGTGCTTTTTCTTCCCCGGATTTCTGAACCATCAACCATATGATTCAATGGAATTCTTATGAGAATTAGGTGTCCAGGTCGTGTGTGTCTTTATGATGTTTTTTTCTGTGCAAATGGTGGGGTGTGTTGAAGGGAATGGGGCAGGGGATGACTGATATCTTGGCTAGTTGGTGGTTTCAGACCCATCTGAAAAATATTAGGCAAATTGGAAATCTTCCCCAAATAGGGGTGAACATAAAAAATATGAGAAAACACCACACAATGTCTTGGGTGTTCTATTCATTTTCCCAAAAGTTCCCGGATGCACACCCTCCCCGGTTCCCGGAAAAAAAAAACTCCGGAGAAAACCCTTGCAATTTTAACATGATTCCAGGATGATTACATTTTTAGGATCGGGAATCCCGAACAAACCTGTATTTGCCACTGTTGTGAGGAGGAGGAGGAGGAGGAGGAGGATGATGATGATGATGATGATGATGATGATGATGATGATGATGATGATGATGATGATGATGTGTAGGATGATGTTTTGGTGCTTTGGTAGGTTTTTGTTGAAGTCTCTTTTGGTTTGGGAATTACCAAGGGATCAAAACCACACTTCGAAAGTTCTACTGCAGAGAAACTACTATATCTATTAAAACAAATATGTTGACAATTGAAAGTGGTCGGATGATGTTGAGTGGTTCCTTTAAAAGACAACAAGAGAAACACCTCCCTGAAACAACCTGGAACCCCACAGAACCATTTGAAAATGGATGGACATGGTGATTGTTCCAACCATTTCCTGTTTATAAAGATTTGGTTCATCATCCAATTGATAGCCAACCATTTGTAAATATATAAACTGCATATGAACCATTATGATATTTAAAAAATATTACACCATCTGATATCCAAACAACCATTTCCACCATAGCCAACCATTCATAAATGCTCCATCTATATGGAATATTTACCTACATTTACCATAAATCTATGCCAAAATGTAGGAAAATCTTCCCTTCGTCCCATGGAACTATATGGGATTTATTTTCATGCTTGGCTACTTGGGGGTTCTAACGTTTCACCCGTTTCAACGTCTCCAAATCTGTTGAAGTTACCACCTCCGGAATCTCTTCGAAGGTCGTATTGCCACCACAATGCCGGTCCACCGTCATGATCAACCTAAGGGGGGGGTGTTCAAGGGGAGGGGGTAACTGGGGAACCTTAAGGATTCCTGGGGAAGATTGGGGAACCTTAGGGAAGACTAGGGGAATCACCAACCCCCCTTAAGAATCCTATTATAAGGAGTAGGCTACTGGGCCAAGATGAATTGAGAGAATCTCCTTCCAAGAACATTTGGGTGTTCAATGAAAACTACTGAAGATTGCAGATGGGTTGGTTGTTGAGGTCTTTTGTCTTTTTTTTGGAATGTTCAAAAAAAAACAACGGCCTTACTTTCCATCATATATTGGTTGTTTAATAGGGATTCCTGTAATGGGAAACAATAAACCTTATGATAATGGGTAGTATGATGCCCTATATACCCTGAACAGCCAGGACTTTTTTGCATTGTTCATTTGGGTTTCATGAATGATGACATGGTGTCAATCAATACTGTTGATGGAAGAAATCCTGCACCACCTGGGATGTGTAAAACCCTGTAAGTAGTGGGATAAACTATCTAGCAAGTGGTGCAGGATTTCTTCCATCAACAGTATCACCACCGAAAAAGGAAATCTCTTCACACAACTTTTGGAAGCTGAACAAAATGACTGGGAAAAACCTTCAAGTGGAAGACCGCCATGTTTTGTCTGCAACATGGCGGCTACTCATCGAATCATCCCGTTGGTTTGGGCAACGAATTTATGGAAAACAAATCCATACTTGAGAGATGATATGTACAATGGAACCCATGCATCAAAAAATGCCTGAAACACAAAACGCCTCAGCATTTAAATGGGCCTAATTAGACTTGAATAATTCAAGAACATGGTAGAAAGTGATCATAACATATGATATCATATCATATCATATCACCTCCAAAACAAATCCATCCCCTAAAAAAGGTTCGTTGCAAGAATGCCAATCAAGAATGAAGCGCATCACAGTGAGTACACATGCATCCACTGCAACTGGACTCTTCCCCCCTAGAAAAAATATCTATATAAAGATGTGAGTTGTTTTATTTCCCTGGGAAGAGCAACAAAATGTCACAAGTTCACGACAATGTTTCGGAGCCCCTTCGTCATTGGGTCGGGACCCCAACTTTCCAGGTTTTCGACGAACTTCATACAGCATCGCCTCAGGCAGCGGCAGCAACAATCACGCGACATGTTAACGTGTTTTTCACCAGCATATGTAGCTATTGTGTCTAAGGTGTCTTTTTGTTGTTGGGAAATGATGTAATATTACAGGGATCATTATATGTCATTATATCATTATATATGAACCAACCCAAACAATCCACGTTTTAGTAGGGAAATCCATCAAATTTACCATACATTTGTGTTGTTTGATCTCCCCCCAAAATGGATCCCATTTAACAACCCCTGTATTACGTTACGTGGATGAAGCCCATGAGGAAAATTTCGGAGAAAAGTGACCGAACGTCGACTGACCAAAGGGACCAGGAATTCAAAAGGAAAATTGCAAAAGTCTTCCAACCTGGTGATTCAAGTCGTGACCTTTTTGGGATGGGTGAAAACGTGACCCTTTTAAGGGGTTTTTTGTGACCTCCAACGATTGGGGATGAAGTTTGGTCACGAATTGAATCACCTGGAAGCTATTTGTTTGTAAGGTGGTTATGTTCGTACTCGGGGGAGTATCAATGTTGGGGAGTTTCAATCCTTCATTTTTTGGTGGTTATTTTCAATGCCAAAAATGAACTTTCCGTAGATGATTCAAGTAGAAACGTCCGATCGGATATCCTTGGGGTAAATCCCATGACGCACACTGAGAAACAGGCTTTGAGATGAAAGTTTCCCTTAACCATTAGCATCATTAGAAGCAAAACAACGGAAGCCCAACCATCCATTTGTGTTTTTTTGAGTTGTCTAAGGGTGATGTGGTATAACAACTCCCACGGCAAAATATCCGTAAAATTTTTGGGCATGTTCGTCTAAGGGAACCAGATCCCATAGGATCCATGTAAGGATTATCTACCTACATCTACCATAGAAATCAACTATTCAAATGTATAGGCAAATAGTTTACCATACATTGATCCTAAGGGATATGTTAACCATGAAAATCAAAGCAACCTGTTTTTTTCAGACCAATTTTTCATGCATGGGGACACTATGGGGACACTTCTCCAAACCTCCAACTCCTGGTTTTTTTTTCCGCCTGTGCTCCTGTGAAACCGTTGATCTTGTTGATGACCTGAAGTTTTTGTTTGGAACAAAATGAATGGATCATGGAGGAACATGCGGAAAGTGATGTTGAATTATAACATTCGTGATTTGTGTACGTATATCTTTGTCGTGATAGTGATGAAGTTCCCCGCTAAACAATCCCATATACAAATACCCTCCATAAAACTAACAGTTCGCCTCTGATAATAAGCCATCCCAGAAGGAAACTAGTATTCCAACCATCCATGATCGGGTGCAAACTGCTCGTTTCAGGTAGGCTAAATTATTTCGTTTCAGGTAGCCACCGACAAAACTCAGAAAAAATATTCGAAAACCCCACTGAACTGGTTGGTTCATAAATACGGATTCCATAGGTGGGTGATTTCATAAATCAATATACCCCCGGGAACAAACTAACGAATATCCCCTGAAAATGGATGGTTGGAAGATGAAAATATGAAATGTCCTTTTGAAATGGTCCCTTTCCAGGGTACATTTGGCAACTAAAAGTAGTATGTAGTACACTCCCTGAAATTTAACACTTCGCCTTTCAAAAATTAGCCCCAAATTGCCCCAACAAGAAATTTCATCTTCGATTTTTGTTTAAAGGTGTTTGCTGTCAGTTTCAGGTTTCGGGTATCCTTGAAGGATCATCCCAGTTCGTCAGTGGTTAGTAACCCCCACTTACAAGCCATAAAAAGGCCAGTTAGAAACGGAAAAAAAAACAAGCCTTCGGGGACAACTAACCATGCTAGTTGGTGGTTTCAACCCCTTTGAAAAAAAACAGTCAAAATGGGAATCTTCCCCAAATAGGGGTGAAAATAAAGAATAGTTGAAACCACCACCCAGCTTATTAACCATGGTTATTAACCACTTACAAGTCCTAAGATCATCCTCCAAGTAGTCCAGCTATAAATTTCTCTCGCTCAAGTCGACTTGACCCAACAAAAAACCCGTTTGTTTTTTCAGATGCATTTCACAACGGATGTCAACCTGCCAACCGATCGAAATCCCCGAAAACTACAGTTTGCTCACCCCCCTTATAGGTGAGAAATAACTAAGAAAGTCAAACTTCTTAAAGAACGCATGGTGGTGAAAGTAAATTCCTCAAGCATTTCTTTTTCAGAAAAGAATGTGGTTTCACGGTATAAATGAGTTGGTCATCAAGAGTTTTATCTTGGGTTTTCCTGACGTCTCCTGGTTGAAGTGCGAAGCTGGTAGTGAAACCGTGCAATTCAAAGACTTCCTGTGTCGCAGTTTACTTGAGTTTGTCAAATGGATGGGCCCGGAAATAGGGATTAGGTTCCAAATCATAGACCCCTTGCGCATTTAGTGGTAAATGTAAGAAATGCAAGTAAATATACCAGTCCCGTGGATGCATCATGGGTATGTCAATGTAGTACAAACTTAATAGATGTATGGTGTATCTATTGGGATACTGGTATTAGCATCTCGGCAGCGCAAACAGCCCCAAGGTATAGATTATTGATGTAGATATACCATGGGAACCCACGTTTCCTTCCCTCATTTTTAAGGGATATAACTAACTTATAACCCATATTTCTAAGGATCAAAACTAAAAGCCTTCTTATTTCACCCATATTTCGGAGGATTAAAACCCTTCATGTTTCATTTTTGGGGGTCGAGTCAAAGGGTAGACATTATATACACCCCCTGAAATTGAACAGCCAAATACCTCAACCATGACGCAATATTTGAAGGGAGATACATTTTTGCTGGACCATCATTCTTGGGATCTATGTTGAATTTCAGGGGTGTAAATTAAACAGTCAAATACCCAAAATAGCCATAATTCTGGCCAACATATAATGTATCACCAACCTAGATGTCCCTGAAATAAGGGGATTTCCCTTTCTCAGCTACCTTTTGTGGTGAGGTCCTGTGAGGTCGCTATAATTTGACCAGATAGTTGAAAATATAAATACAAACCATCCTTTGAAGGGCTCCATTCGTCACATGGAATCATCTGCTTCAACTTCAACACCATCCAGTTTGAAGTTGGATAAACTGAAAGCATCCAAAAAACCCTGGGATTCCAAGTCGACTATCTAGTTGGTGGTTGAACCAACCCATCTGAACAAAATATGCTCGTCAAATTGGATCATTTCCCCAAATAGGGATGAAAATCGAAGATATTTGAAACCACCCATCTATTACTTCGACCTCTCTTTTTTCCCATAAAGACAGGGGGTGGGATTTGACGGAAAGACTACTTGGACAGGATTGTTGGTGGGATAATTCTAGGGAATCCCGTAAAGACTATTATTCCTGGAGTTGTTACTTAAAGACCATAATTCTAAGGATGTTCAACTCACACATCCAGGGGTCGACAGCTATGGACTGACGGTCCCAGTCGACTTAGACTTCCTAGACCGAGCCGATACAGTGGGGCAATCTGGGGCCCAGCTGCAGGATGATCTTTAAAAAATGGCCAGGATAGCCCCAGGTGAACTTGGCAAAATATTAGTGGAAAGTTGGATTTTGATATTTTGTTTGTATTTTGTGTGACCTTTTTTTCTGAAAAACAAAAGCATAAAAGAAAGCTACCTCTCCATTTGTGAGAACATTTGTTTGTGTGTTCTCCACCCACTTTTTTTGTGCTGACACCATCCTTATAGACAAAAGTC
This sequence comes from Breviolum minutum Mf 1.05b.01, assembly GCA_000507305.1. Lineage (NCBI taxonomy): Eukaryota > Dinophyceae > Suessiales > Symbiodiniaceae > Breviolum > Breviolum minutum. The sequence continues at coordinate 121,064 of DF240099.1, forward strand.
CACGGGTTTTGGACCATGGTTTTACCTCGATCTTGGTGACAGCCCGGACGGCCACCTTTTTTAAAAACCAAACCAAGGGAACGGGCTATAAAGCTAGGCAAAGCATTAAGTCATATCGCTTCCCAAACGCTACGAGTGAAAGATTCAAATTTTTAGCCAACAAAAAAATACACTCCCTAAAACTAACATGACATAGCCTCTGAAGATAGGCCGACCACCCAAAAGGAAGCCGGATCGTCTTCCTTTCCCTTCCATTTCCAGGTGGTAACTCTTACTTTCTTTGAGAAAAAAATACTGCAATTTACAGATGGGTTGTTTAGGCTCTTCGTTTGTTTTCAAGATGAATGGAGGGGAATTCCTTCCAACTTTTGGGTTTTTTTACCCTCCCCAAAACTAACGTGTCCCCTGAAAATGGGCCATCCCAAAAGGAAACTAGTCTTCCAACCATCAATTTTCAGGGGCTATGTTAAATTTCGGGGGTGTATCTCTACTCCAAAGGTCTCTTGTCGGATCTGTTTTCGTTCGCGTCCTGCTTGGAATTCCAAAGATCCGTGGAAGATCCACTGACGACCTGGAGCTGGTAATTGGGGGAAGTGATGACCATCAACAATGGAATGAGGATGTATATATATATATATATATACCCCTATATGGGGGTTTCCTAAAATAGGGGTATCCCAAAATGGATGGTTTATAATGGAAAACCCTATTAAAATGGATGATTTGGGGGTACCACTATTTTCGGAAACACCCATACGTATTTATGTAAATAATAGGTAGAAAAAATACGTGATGATTACAGATATCATAATTCAAATCTAAATATACACAAAGGCTTGCTATACATACACATCAATAAAACATAAGTATATCAAAAACTATCTCCTTCAAATGTACATTGATATCAAAAAACCGATTCAATCTTCGACAAAATTGTTCAAACAAAAAGGATAACCAACTGTCAAGTCTCGGCTTTCGAATTCAACATCCCTCCCCCCTCAGAAGTTGATTTTGTCATGAGGGATCATGAGGGCGTTTGGTGAGAAGCGTTTTGTGTTTGGGTTTTGGTTTATTCAATTGCGCGAAAGGGTGGAATCGACATTAAAGTCAAACCAATATTAAATCTAAACATGTTATACAATGTTCTACATGGTAAAAATCAAGCTTGAAGTGAATCGTGATTCAGAAGAAGTTGTCACACCCTTTTTGAAACTTCAAATTGAAACGTTTGAAACCTCAGCAGTCGTATATTTACCTACATTTACCATAACAATCAACTATCCATGTAGGTAAATTATGCCAGTCCCATGGGATGGTTAGTACCATAGATCAATGGCATCATAGTGAAAAGCATAGTGGAGAAAGTCGGCCTAAGGCCTAATACTGGTGAAACTATGATCTCCATGATCATCAATCAGAGCATTCACCAACGCAAGCATTAATGATGCGAAGTAATAAGATGGTATGACGATGATGTCAAAAAACAACAAACATCAACAAACATATCACCAAACATATCACCAAACATCAAGAAATATCTTCTAGTTACTAAATGATGAAATCATCCGTTTTTTTTTCATCAACCCCAAGCCACCCACCATGAAAACACCAGCTACACCAGCGGGGCGCCTTCTCTACCTGGAGCAACTTCATCGAAGATTCAGCAGGTACTAAGACCAAACCCTCGTCACCTTCCACACAAACCTGCCAGGAAATTCAGGCGTTCTTCGAAATCCCGAGCGAAAAATAACCTGGCATACATATGTATATCATATGTAAATATATATATACATGGGATAAACCCATATATAAAACCTTGTAAATAATGGGGATAAACTACCAATCTCAACTGATGCGGTCTAAGGGTGATGTGGTAGCAATTCCTTTTTGCAAAATATCCGCAACTTTTTTGGGGGGATGTTCATCTAAGGAAAATCATCTGAGCCACGGTCAACAAACTCTCGGATACTTTCCATTGAATCCGGGCTGTTTAATGATGGGATCCTTATTTCATGGCTTTATGAAATAATCCTTACATAACTGGGTATGATTTCATGCCCTATATGGGGGTTTCCTAAAATAGGGGTACCCCAAAATGGATGGTTTATAATGGAAAACCCTATAAAAATGGATGATTTGGGTGGAAACAACCACCATTTTAGGAAACACCCATATATACCCTCAACGATCAGGGTTTATTACTCACTGCTCAATTGGATCTAGACAAAACTTAGGTCCCAGGGGCCCCGAAAAAAAGGTTTAACTTTAGTGGGTTACACATCTTACCCAAAGGGGCTAAGGGTATAAATTTTGTAAAGGTCTGCTGAGGCATCTGATGATTTTTCTTCACACTGGTTTTTTTCGACCAAGATTCAGTCACTCCGGCAAATATAGCTTGGTAGGACATTTCAGAAAAAATGTCACACAAAAAAACGCAAAAATGTCACACATTCTGAAATACGTATATACTTTTGAAAACAATATGAATCCGTTGCCCAAAGATTTTTCCAAAACCAAATCCGCGAATCCTTTCTTGTTCGATAGTCCAGTTCTACCATTCAATGCCCATTTATACGTTGGTGAAATACTGTTGATGGACAAAATCCTGCACCAGTTGATAGGTAGTTTATCCCGTTATTTACAAGATTTTATACATACCAGGCGGTGCAGGAGTTCGTCCATCAACAGTATCTCATCTTAGAAAACAGCGGTTGACGCTATGAATCAAGGTACAAGCACCACCTGCACCGAACCGACCAAAGAGCCGTCAAAGATGTCAAAATGTGAAACTGAAAATGAAACAAGCTAAATTTAGAACCAAATTTACACGAATCAAACTCATCAAGTAGAAGCTTGCATCCAAATCAAAACTCCACAACTTAGATCTTCAACCATCAACTAAAAGCTCATCACTTTACACATCCCAACCCAAAAAAATCATCCCAAATCCATGATATAGAAAAAACAACCTCATTCAAAAAACAAGTTGTACAATTTGACATCCATAATCAAACAACCTGATTTCAATTAACAGAAAAAAACATGTGAGCATTGCAATTCCAAGGATCTTTAACCCCAACCAACCCACGTTTTTCCAACCCGTTTTTTTCACCAACCATTCGCTGGTAACAACCCCAACCCCGTTCACCTCCATTCGCAACCAGCGTTCATTGCTCAACAAATCTCGTGGCCCTGCACCTCAAAATTGTCAGAATCCTTGGGGGTGACTAACATCTTGTGGTTCCGAAAACAGCCCAAGGTATACTAGTTGGTGGTTGAACCGATCCTTTTGAAAAATATGCGAACGTCAAAATGGATCAAAACGGGTTGGGTTCATCTTCCCCATAATAGGGGTGAACACCAAAAATATGTGAGTTGCCACCAACTACTAGTAGTATAGATTATAGATGTATATCTATATATCATATATATATACCATGGGAACCCACGGTTCCTTCATTTTTAGAGGGGGTTATAACTAAGCCACAATATATTGGGGGGTTTAAAACCTTCATACATTCCATGGGTTTTTGGGGTCCAAGGGAACATTAATAGAGACATAGAAATCAAAATGATAAATAGTAATTACTGTTGATGGTTAAAAAAATCCCAAACAACCACCGTTTGGATGTATGAAACCTTGAACAAAATGGTAAATAATGGGATAAGCTAGCTATCAACAGGTTAGCTGGATTTCATCCATCAACAGTAGTAGATATGAGTATGAATATGAATACCCATACAGACACCATGTGAGGATTATTTCTTTATTGTCTGTGTATATGTTTAAGCTGGTTTTAGTGATTTTTGGTGTATGCCGTGTTGTGTGGATAAAGAGTCATTTGATGAATTTCGTCGACTCTGCAAACAAAGGAGAAACCGGCAATCCCAACAATGAAAAGCGTACCAAGAAACGCTTCGTCCAAAACATGCCATGCATCTGCAGTGGATTCCATGTCGCTTAAATAGACGAGTTCCCTTAATTAAAATTTGAATACATCATTTTCTCACTGTTAGAGAGTTTAGGCATGCACAAATATATTCGTATATAAACAAATATGTTTGTTCTGAAATAAACATATACTGAATTTGCTCATTTCACCAACTACCTCCAACAAAAACTCCTGAATAACCCTTCAGCCCACTGATTGTTTAAACAAAAAGCCATCGGATTTCCCTAGGTTAAACACGTGGCGTTTGGGAATGCAACGTTTGAGGAGTCTCATCTATAGTCATTAACATCCACGATACACCCTAGTTAAAATGAAAAAAACTCGTGGTTCACCAACATTGACTTTTAAATAACTACAATCACTACAATCCCAAACCAAAAAAACACACAAAAAAAACACCATAAATTTTCATTCCAAAAAAATCTTCAACATCAACCTAAATCAACCCAACCATCCAACTCCATCCCCATTCGGCATTCGGAACGTAAGGTGACAGGTACAGAAGCGCCCGCGACCATCTGAGGCGCCGAATGGTGATTTTTTGATGGAACTTGAAGGGCTATGACTTATGAAGAAGAAACGTTTCCTAGATTTGATGAACCAAAATTTAGAGTCAAGAAAATAAACAAGACATTTTTTTGAGATGGGGGACGAAAATATGGAAGTTTGAAATAACATGAGATAACTTAGATATGTGAGAGGGAAGATGAACATCTTCATCATTTTCTTTTGTTAGGGCCTGAGGTGCTTTTCTTTTCTTGGGGGAGGGGAAGTGGGAGATGGAACATGTTTTTTTGTGTGTCAAACTCATGCTTTTTTTGGGTGGAGGGAGGGTCAAGGGCTACTTCAGGAGTATGTTGATGAACCACGAATAATGAAAGAACCGTCTCAAAATGTGTATGTCTCAAAATTACAGAATCCATCAACAGACAAAAATAACTGAACAAATTATGAATTTTTCGTAGGTGCAGAAGAGAAAGCCAACCGTTTTTTGTTGAATCGTTCAAAAAGTGGCACTTACTTAGACACAACAACTCCAACTCTTAGAGTGTTGGATGTTTCTCTTGCCATTGGTATCGCCAACAACATAAATCCCGAACTAAATCAATTGACTAAAAGAAAATTAGATAGAATGAAAGAAACATAGATGGATAGATCGATGGATGGATTGATCGATAGATAGGTAGATAGTTAAATAGATAAGTAAACAAACAAATGATCAAACAAATCTACGTATACATGATAGAAACACTTCATGAACATCACAACTAAAATATTAAAAACCCCATCAAATTGACAACATGTCCCACCAAATTCATTTGAAAATTCCCCCCTTTCATTCGCCTTTCTGGGACATGCAAAACGAGGACGTTGCTTCCAATCATCATCTTCCGGATCCTGGAGGTGAGTCTAATGATGATGCATTACCCGATCGGGATCGAATTTTTTTCGTAAGAAATCACCAAAAAAAAAACAAAATCCCATCAACCATATGATTCAATGGAATTCTCATGAGAATTAGGTGTCCAGGTGGTGTGTGTTGAAAGGGAATGGGGCAGGGGATGACTGATATCTTGGCTAGTTGGTGGTTGAACCAACCCCTTTGAAAAATATGCTCGTCAAAATGGGAATCTTCCCCAAGTAGGGATGAAAATAAAAAACATATTTGAAATCGCCATCTATAGTGATAGTTTAATAGAGATATCCTCCTTATAATGGCGAATTGAATCCTCAAATAATTGGGTAGTATTTCATCCCCAACAAAACAGCAAATCACCAGGGTTTTGGTCATTGCTCAAAGTGAAAAAAAACATGTTTTTCCCCCAAGTGACTCTTCCGAATCTTTTCCCCAAAGTGGTGTTGGCTTAGTGATTTAGTATTTTCCGGAATTTTCCCCAAAATCTATCCCCCAAAAAAATATAGTTGGTGGTGAACCAACCATTGAAAAAAGTGTTTTATCCATCCTTTCCCCAAGATATTTGCTTTTGGATCATCAATATTGGTTAAAGGAGTTGCAACTTCCAAAACAATCAAAACAACTTCTAAGTGGTTGTTTCATTCAAACCCATTTGAAAAACCTATGCTCAAGTCAAATTCGAATGAACATTTCCCCTAGTTATCGGGGTGAAAACACCACCACCTTGGGTGGAACATCAAAACATCGTTGAATGTCTATGGATCGGAGGTCTTAGAAAGCCCCTAGCCTTCCACCTGAAGTTCCTTGAAAGATAACAATGAACAGAATTGGTTCCCATCAAATTTCCATTTTTCAAATTTGAGCTTTAATGTTTTTCACACATCTCTCCTTAGCATACGCCAGGGTTATAGAGTTACAACCACCCTTCAAATTGGGGAAATGCTTGGGGTACCCCATATTGAAAGTTTATATGTGGGAAATTGGTTGTTGGGGATGTGGATATTGGGGTACCTTTATATTGGGAAATTGGTTGTTGGTTCATATTGGTCTACGTGCAGTCTCATTCACCATCACCTCCCTCCGTGGAACTTCCATCCCTTCGGCATTTTGCCGCTCCAATCCAAGCACGGCATCGCTGACTTTGGCGGAAGGCGCAATGGACACAGACCTGGTGGGTGCGATGGTGCGATGGTTGTGGGGGCACTCGTTGTGCGCTCCTTCCCACACCGTTTCCCAACGTTGGTGATTTTGAACCAACCAACCCATTTTGAAAAAAAATATGCGAAAGTCGTCAAATTGGATCATGAAACCCAGGTAATTAGGGGTGAACATGAAAAATCTTTGAGTTGCCACCACTCTACAAACGGAGCATTTGAAACCAAAACAACAATCATCCAACCGTAAGATCTGAAAACCATTGAAACGAATGACTTTCACCATTATTTAGGGAAAAAAACATCAAGTCATAATTTACACCCCTGGTAAACCCTCTAAGAATCCTATTCGTATGAATGGTCTATTTTGATCTACATTTTTTTGGGAGTGTTCCTTTGGTAAATGAATAGCTCATATTGAAGAAAACACATACTCTTCATGTTTCAAGACTCCAGCAAACAATGCTTTTTAGGATGGTGATAAGAGGCCATAAGACAGTTTCTGTGATACATCGGGTACACGACTTTTTGAGCCTGTGTGTGTAAGATTTTTGAACGACTAGCAGTACACCAATCATGCAAATCATCCCATCATTGACAATTCGTCACAAATGTATGACATAGCGTGAAAATAACACATCGTATGAAAATCTGAATGTTCTTATAAAAAGCTCTCGGGTAAACTACCACATCGCAATGTAACATCCCTGGGCCCCGCACCGAACTTCTTGGGGAAATCCCGCATCAAAATTGGGGATTTGTGTACTGCTACGCTAGTTTACTGGAGTGTTGTATCTGTTTTGGGTATCCACACCAAAACTGCATAGTTGATTACTTTACCACTATGCCATGGGACCAACCAAAAATTCTTCGAACATGACTCCAAGATTGGTGTCTTCTTAAAGGGAAACAAGATCGGGATGGGTTTTCTGACAAAACAAAACATTTTGGACAGAAAATCCAGGGCACCATAATTGAAACTGAGAAAAAAAAAGGTCATGTCATGAAATCCAATTTCCTAGAAAAAATGTCATGAGATCCATCATCCCCCCCAACTTCCCCCCCCAAAAAATATACGTACATGTACCTAGAAGTAGCTACTTTGGAAGGGCAACCTGGATGCCTTTCCTGTGTTCCTAAACGCTGGGTAGCTGGAAGGCGTGAAGCACCCTCTGTTTAAAAAACAAAAAAACTCGAAAATCAAACTGGCGGGCCCCGAACCGAGAAAGTTCAGAGAAGGGAGACCATCCGTTGTCCGTCAACATGGCAATACCTTACTATTCCCATAGGATCAATGTATGTTATTATGTTTGATTACACGTACACATATTAAAGGTATATGTACCATACATTGATCCTATGGGATTGCACATCAGGTGAATCATCGCAAATCCACGTGGGAAAAAACATGGTATGTAAACACAGAAATGCACTGAAACAGAAGCTTCAACAATTTGGTGACCTTTGCAAACATGAAGGTGTCGGTTTGGGGTTCCAAATGAACAAATCTGAGTTTTTGCCTGATATATTTTTGCCATGTTCTATAGTCAAAATTTTGCTACATATCTTATCATCTAAAAGATGCATCACAAATCGTATCTCATTTTTCCTGCATGATAATACTTCATCAATCTGAATTTGCCTGAAGAAACGTGGATATGATTTCCTTACATTCTCAGCTACCTTCTTGCATACTTCACCATCTTGCAAAGCTGGGATGCTCCCGAAACTCTCAGCCAACAAATATTTACCAGTCTACAACTCAGGTTTACTTTCGAAAAGTTAAATCCAAGGCATTTTCTGGTCTACACCCCTGAAGATTAACATAGAACCTGAAAATGATGATTTGGAAGATGATTTTCCTCTTCCATGGGGTGTATTCTCAGGTTCCATGTCAATCTTCCGGGGCGTAAGTTTTATGAACTTGATCAAATCAAAACCTAAAACCCCCTCGAAACTCGAAATGAATGCTTCACCTGCCGAAATGCGGATGGTAGTTTTAAATTTTGGTGGCAAAAAATCCTTCAAGATCCAAAAATAGTCCATCGGAAGGTCATTGTGAAGCAAAAATCCACCGGCGTTTTGCGGTCTTTGGGGAAGTTTCCACTTTACCTTGTTTTCCAACCACTTTGGATTGGTTGGATTGGTGTAAAAAACCAGGCGGAATCAAAAACCACAGAAACGCTAGACCCCGAAAACTAACATGGATACCCAAAATAGCCATATTTGAAGCCGGAGATACATGTTAAAAACCCATCATTTGTGGTATCTATGTTAGATTTCGTGGTGGTAAATATGGGTTTTTGTTACAGCTTTTCAAGTAAGAGAGTTGGGAAATCTGACTCAACGGTATGGGGTATCCAACAAGTAAAACACCAAGTCAGGTGATCCCAAAACATCGATGGGATTGGTATAGGTATACCCACATATTTACCATAACAAACGTCACTTATACACGTAGGTAAATAATACCGATCCCATCGATCCTATGGGTATGTTGAAAAATGTAAGGATAACAAGTCTCTCCCACCCAAGAAGCTAGTTGGAAAATGAAGGTTAAAGGTATTGAGCTCTGAGATTTCCTGAAGCTACAAACATGTCGTAATTTCCTAATGGTGACTGGGGTGGGTTTGGAGCATGTCTTCTACTGTGGCTAAGATTCTCTAAAGGATTCAGTAAGCTCTGGTGAGGAGTCCATATGGGTGTTTCCAAAAATAGGGGTACCCCAGATTGGATGGTTTATAATGGAAAACCCAATTAAAATGGATGATTTGGGGGTACCACTATTTTCGGAAACCCCCATATTTCCAAGAAAAAATACTTTCAGGGATCGTTCCTAAATCCCAAACAAATCTACTTGCCATGGGAAGCCACCACCTTCGTTGTTAAGGATTGTAAGTTATAACTTATATAACCCATAATCTCAGGGTTTGAAAAACCGCTTGTATTTGTTTCATGGGAATTCCGGTTCCCATGAAACTGGATACTTTGGTTGGTTAGGTATCATAAATGGTAATTTCATTCTGCATTTGTATGAGTAGCTTAGGTATCATAAGCCACCTATAACAACCATCACCCTCACTGATCCATTGTTATTGTGTCCTAACCCCTCCAAAAAAGAACAATAATACTTGGATACTGGTTGGTTAGTAGGTTAGGTATCATAAGCATCCTAAAACTTACAACATATAACTACCAGGCAACTAACATATCCCATCAAAAATGGCATTTTGAAGATGATTTTCCTTTTCCCCAGGTGGGATATGTTAATTCCCTGGAGGGTAACCACCATCACCTTCCCTGATCCGGATTTCTGCTAGTCGTCACATCCCCCCACCAAAATTGAGGATCCACACAAGCTGCATAAGGACGACCATGTGACAAGCCATCGGACCTGGTTGGCGGTTGGCATCTTCGTTTCGGGTCGTTTGAACGATGACGACTACCCTGGAAGTACAGTACTGCAAGGCCCATCATGTGGTTTTTAGGTTGAGTGGTAAGGTGAGTTTCACCCCATGTTTTCAGAGATATATGGGTTTATCATCCAAAAGAAACCATCATGTGTTGTTTAATTTAGGTTGGTAAGTTGGTAATAATGAGTTTCACGATTTTAGGGGCCTTCATGTTTGGGATATCATTGTGGGATCTGCGGTGGGGTTATTGTTGCAGCTCCATTTTGATTCACTTTCCTGATTGTTGTCCTAGTGACCTAGTGCTACTATTTAGTTCATGATTGTTGTTCCTGATCTGTATATTCCAACAAGGGAATATGAGACGATAGTAATTTTCCATCGCGCAAAACACATAAATTTCACTGTAGATTACCTATAGCTTCCATTTTGCTTCCGAGAAGAAAATACGCTCAGAGTGATGCTCCGGATATCGTTGATGATGCTGATGTCGTTGGGGATACCACGGTTTAAATAGCGACTTCACAAAATATCAACTGACGGAAACTTGCAGTCAAGACGTTCTTCGATGTCTCTCAGTGTTGGCTATGCTTAATTACCCACCCTGGGATTCCAATCACCATTAAAACAAGGGGTGGATTCATATAACCACCATTTGATGAACCCTAAGGGTTTTAATCATCGAAATTGGGGAAAAAAACATTAATCTTAATGGTGGTGTTTCAGCCCAGGGCCCAATGGTTGGAATTTTTAAAGCAAGGTTTGCCATGATGCGGTTTTGACAAAAAAAATTGGATGTTTCTACAGCTCGAAATCGCATACTTGACCCATAAAAGACACTCACCATACAGGAACACATGTCATATCATATCATACCAGGACCATACCACTCTTCTTGCGCAACAATTTCATCCTTACAAAAAAAACATCAAGCAACGTAACATGGTACATCATAGAAAATAGCACCGCTCCCGCACCAAAGCTATCGAAAAGGGTTTGTGCAAAAGACAGTATAGACATTTGACATGTCAACTGGTTGCTTCTTCCTATACATCATATAGTTGAAAACTTCTGTCCCACAACGTCGTGATCTGCGGGAATTCCAAGGAGGGTGTCCATTTTATTGGGAATATTACATGAAGTCATCTCCTGGTTGGTGGTTGAATCAACCCATCTGAAAAATATCAGTCAAAATGGGAATCTTCACCAAATAAGGGTGAAATGAAAAATATTTGAGTTGCCACCAACCAGTCTCAACTTAGATTCTTCTGTAAACCTGTCCTTTCGGGATTTTTAGATGCCAAAAAGTAAGTAAACTTCGCGCTCCGAACATCGCTCCCGGCCAACCAAACTCTGCAGGACCTATTCACCGGTGAAAAAGTTCTCTGAGCAAAGACACACATAGATGGTACAAAGTTCAGGTTTGGCCACTGCAACATCAGCACCCTCCAGGATCAATGACCTGCAAACATCAAAATGATTGGAGGGGGGAAACTAAGACATGAAAATGAAACGAAAGTAGTTAAAGGTGAAATGGAATGGTGTATATATAGATCTAAATGTATATACAGTATATACAAATATATAAATATCTGGCCTGCTGTTAAGATAATCAAATAGTCAAAGCCAGCATCTGACATTTTCTAGCTGTTTGAATGAACCCAGCTGAATTGTCCACCTCTAACTTCTTGATGGTACTTGTGCTTGGCTCTTTGGATTCAGGGTTGGCATGGGTGGATAGACATTTACTAATCGGTAGCGCTACCGACTGTTTTGGAAAACGTTCCAGGGTGGAAAGTGAAAGAAATTAAAGGGCAACAGAAAACAAAGCTGCATATAATAAGGAAATCACTGCTGTAGTGATAGGGCCAAATTCTGCCATATCCTTACAGCAGTAATTTCCTTCACTGCAGCTTCAGAAAAAGTCCAGTGGATTGCTTGTTTCAATCGCTCGCTCCTTATGATGTCTCAGGCATTTTACTGGATTTACCCTCAGCTCCTTAGATCCGGGCTCCAAGCATCAAATCATGGAAGTTTCCAATAGAGCTACCCGGAACCCCCAAAACTAACACTTCCCACTGTAGATAACTGCTGGGGAAGGGAAACTATATACTATATCCCTTCCCCGGGAAGGGGCAAAATGCCCATTTTCAGAGGTGAAATAGTTTTAGGGAGGGTATACTGTATTTGTTTTATCAGCACTGCTCCGGGCTCAGGTCTGGTAAGATCACTTTTTACAAACCAAACTTCCACCTCAAGGAATCCAACTCAACCGGTGAATTGCTAGAGGTTTGTCCCTGGAATCATGGGAATTTAAGGGTGCCCAATGCCACCCCTCCTCAAAAAAACATATGGATTACTAATCACTATGATGCCTTAATGGTGACTTTAATAAAGCTTTATTTCCTGGAGGTTGTGGCATTGGAGGGGTAACTTCCCATGATTGATTTCGAACATAAGGGGGAACGTTTTAGGTGGAGCAAACGAAGGTCGAACCACTATCACCAATAAAGTTTTGTTGGCTTCAAGGAACTTTTTTGTTGCTGGTAGATACATAGCTCCTTTGACTTTTTGAACTATTGAACCCACCTACCAACAAAAACCCCCTTCCACTCATGGTAATCTGATCCGCCTGGCTAAGAAGGTCGTACCATCCACGATGGACCAAATGTCATGATCCACATCTAAAATTGCCACTGCCCAGCCCCATACCTGACAGCCAGCAACTTTTTTCCGTGGAAGATAGGCGATGGTGGTGATAGCCTAACATCCACCATTCCAACCAGGATGGGTAAGTACAGAGTTGCTGAAAAACGGGGTTTCTTTTTATGGGTGAAACATGTGAAACATGTTCCAAAAGACACAAGGGAAGGAACTTGGTTAATTTGGTTAACAAAAATATACATTTTTTTCCCAACAAAAATTGGACAAGATCTTCCATCATCTTCGAAATTCAGATCTAAGTTTCAAGTATTTTTTTCAAAACCAGGATCAAAAACAACTACGAAAAAACAAAGTGAACTTTGAACACAAAAAATAGGGGGAAACCCAAAAGCCCATAAGGCCCATAAGTTATGGAAAAACAAAAACATCCCGAGTTGGGGCAGGCATTTTGTGGCTGTTGATTTCTATGCAAAGTGATGCTTCGATCTCAATCACTTGGAACCATACTTGGAAAGGGTGTCCAAATCCATGGGATAGAGATCAAAGGATAACCATGCAAAGTTGTACACCAGGCAAAAATGGCAAAAATAAACATGTTGGGCCCAAAAAAGTGAAGGTGGATGGAAGATGATGTGACCTCCTTTTGAAATGGGTGATGTTTGAACCCTGGAAGATTAACATGGAACCTACAAATCACCCATTTAGAATGAACATGATCTTCCAAGCTTCCATGATTATGTTCCATGTTAATCTTCAGCGGTGTAGCTTCCATGTTAATTTTCCAGGGTGTAGGGTACCGGGTACTTTATCAACAGTTCTTCTTGGACAAAACACCCTACATTTCAAAAAAAACACCAAGCTAATTGGTTGTTGAACCAACCCATTTGAAAACTATTTGTCAAATGGGATCATTTCCCCAAGGTTCAGGGTGAAAATTCAAAAACAAATATTTGAGTTGCCACCACCTAGGACCAAGGGATCGCTTCAAACAAACATATTTCATGTCACAACATCTGGGGCTTTACAAATCCATCCACTCCCTATTAGGGCCGCCAAATGTTCCCGCCGTCTCGTTGCGCCTGCTTGTAGGGTTCCAAGTTGGTAGGATGATCCCATGAAATGACCAAGGCCGATTGAGTGTCCCAAACCTGGCGCTTAAAAAATGGAAGAATTTTTTGGTTGTTTTGGGAGAATGGCATCTCCAAACGACACATCAAAAGACGTCTTTAACATGTATTCATGGGAATCTAAGGGTACCCCCCCAATGCCACTTCCCAAGGTAAGAGTGTACATAACGCATATTTGAGTTGCCACCTGGGTGTTTCCAAAAATAGGGGAAAACCCCGAAAATGGATGGTTTATAATTTAAAATGGTTTTTTTGTTGTTGGTAGGTGGGTTCAATACACTCCGGTAATCTAACATAGCTGGCTGGAACATGGACCCTTTGAAGATATATTTCCTATTCAAAATGGTGATTTTCCATTGCTATGTTAGTTTACTGGAGAGTAATTGAAAAATTGATGGCTAACCGTCCCTACATATTGGTTTATAAGGACCTTTTTACTCATCTACCTTTTGGTAGCCTCAAGATATCTATTTTGACCTTACGGTACATAATGTATATACGGTATATATATACATAAGTTTCAGCATGAACATGTTTAAAGGGATTTAATTTTCTTGTTGTTCAACATGAATACCCAAAATAAGCCATAGTTCAAGTGAGTACAAATATCCAATCTTTAATTTCTATGGAGTGGTGGAGTATTCCCTATCTAAAATACCGTCTTTGCATCAAATTTGCTCATACCTCTTGAAGGGCTCAGACTCAATTGGAAAATACATCCACCAGAATACACTCAAGGTTTTTCTTTCTGCTGACAAAACAGAAAGCATGTTTTCCTTAGGTGTCAATATTTAGTTGGCGATTTGGTGGGTTAAGGTTGATGGAAACTTCTTTATCAAAGGAAACTCATTCATTTCTCATGGATGCATGGGATGTGTCCGGTAGCTCTCCACCTACTGTTGATGGAAGAATTCCTGCACCAGTTGATCCCATTATTTACAAGGTTTTATACATCCCAGGTGGTGCAGGATTTCTTCCATCAACAGTCCAACCCCATCCCTTGTGTTGTTTGCTACGCTTTTTGTTTTTTTTGGAGTTCTCAATGTCAGCGTCTTCTCGGAATTTTCGAGAAGAAAGATTCGGCGGCGGTTTTGTGTAAAACGCCGCCGCACCGTTGTGAAAAACTACGAAACTATCGAGGTGTTGACGTAAAAAGAAGTTCTTGAGGCTTTAACAAAAAGTGTGTAGGATGTAGCATACCTGGAAAACATAGCTATTGACTTTTTGTTGCTTTATTTCCTAGAGGATCCATGTGACTGGTATATTTACCCACATTTACCACAAAAATCACCTAAATGATGGTACATATGCCATACATGGATCGTATGGGTTTTGAAGTAGAACTTGAATATTTAGATTTGACTTTGAGTCGTGAAGCTCAACTGCACTTTCTCAATGATGGGTTTTGATCCCGATGCAATTCATGACTTTAGTGCACCTTGAAATTCATGGAAAAAACAAACTCTCAAACTAGTTGAAGGATCTTGTCTGGGCAATTCATTATAAATCCTGAACCTGATTGTTTCGGCCATTTTGGGTAGGATTCCCTCACACTACCTTTTGGGGTGACCTCGGCTGAGGTCGCAATAAATTGCCTAGAATCTTGTGTCAAGCAGCTCTTGTCTACCAAGAGTAGCAAATCATTACCTGTGACTGAATCTAGGTCCTAGGTACATGTATTTTGAGCTAAATCACTTGCGTTTTTTCACCAAACATCAAACATACCCATGATATACTGTTTCACTACCAACCTTCTTCAAATGGCAATGGAACCTCACCGGAGCTAAGAAGCTATCATGAACACTAAGGGCTGTTAAGTCGTTGTTTGTCAATATCTCAAGGCGTCAAAAACTCATAAAAACTTACAAGTCCCAATTTTTGGGTAGTGCCATTGAAAAATGATCTTTAAAATGGTAGCTTTTGTTCACCCCAAAACACCATTCACACCCAAGTAGCTTATATCTATTCTAGAAAGATATGTTCTTGAAAAAAATCTTCAATACATGGCAACCTTTTTTTGGGATGGAATGGACCTGTTCATACCTGTTCTTCTTCTGGGGATGTCCATCAAGCGATTCGAAGCTGGGAAGTGCCCTTAGGTCACCCTAAGGCTGCCTTAGGGATGCGGGACCCAAAACTCCAAGGCCATCAACTTAAAAAAACACACAAAAAACCCGACTGATTTGGAAGGCTTTGGAAACAGGAGACAATAGTTACCACTTGTCATGTTGGAAGTTATATCTATCTAACTATCTATCTATACACTCACAAGTTTACCACTAAATAATTATGATCATAATTTGGATTTTTTTTCCTTGTTGGCAGCATTTAAGAGTAAATTGATCCTTGAAGGAAAAAAACCTTTGCCTTATTCCTTTGTGGGGTACTTTGTGAACCTCAAATTCATATACATACTGTATCTGTACAATTTAATTCAACCTCAAAAGTTACCAAAATTTCATGTTTATCTTCCAAAAAATTCAACCTCCAAAAATTCAAAACCTCATCAAGTCTCACGTCAACACCTCGCATCCTTCCTCCGTAATGAGCACCGTATGCTCGAACTGCGCCGCCCGTTTGGCATCTTTGGTGGCCACCGTCCAGCCATCAGACCAGGTGATCCATTCATTTGTGCCTTCAGTCAAGACAGGTTCGATGGTAAAAGTGGTTCCCAGCTGCATCTTCCTGGCGAGCGACGGCACCCACGGTGTGTGTGTGGACCCGATGTTTAACCCATACCTTCCATGTATATGGTATATTTACCTACATTTACCATAAAAATCTGCCAAATGTAGGTAGATATACCATACATGGATGCTATGTTTAACCCATTTGAAGTTTTTCACCGCGAGTTTTTTGACCCCTGAGTTTAACATGGTGGGAGGTTGGAAGGACGATCCGGTTTCCTATTGTGTTGGAAGGTAACTTTTTTCAGGGGGGAGTTGTTAAAGTTAGGGAGGGTAATCTGGACTTCACTATTGATGAACGTTTTTCCGCACAAAAACTTGTCTCAAACGAAAAACACCTGCTTTTTGCGCGGATATATGTTGCAAATTGCCGAAATGGTTTTGGGGTTGAACAGTGGGAGGGAAAGAAAACACCATCATATAAGTTGAAAGATGGACGTTTAAAACACCATGATGATGGGAAAATCTCATTTTTTGTTGAACGTGGAAACTTCAAAAACAAACGGAGACAAACATAGAAGACACATCTATTGCAAAAAAAAATGAGGAAACATAAACGCATGACGTTTGAAGCTACCATGGTTCCAAGTTGTTATAACTGCATTGCTGTTTCAAAATGTTCCCATCTCCGGCCCAAGGGTGGCCTCCCTCCATTGCTCCAAAAAAACATCGTTGGACCCCAACGAAAACCTTTTTTTTTCAACGGAAAAAACATCCACGAAACGTTCTTCAAAACTGGGATGAAATCAGTTTTGAGGATTAAAAATTGTCCAACTGCATAGCTGAAAATGGTTTGGCCAAACAAGATGAATTTCAGCCCAAAAGCTATTGGAAATTTTGAAACTCACAAAAGCCACAGCTTGACATGAAGAATCTCTCCCAAATGTTTGTTTAGCTCAGGGTATTCAAAAGTATCTACTTGGATGTCCCATCAAGTTAGGATTATACTAGTATAATGGTTAATAAATATATTGGGGTTATAACCTATTGATCCTAACCTTTTATATCCTAACTTCCCAGAACATCCAGACCTACACAGACTTATTTGAAATCGCCTAACATTTTTATCCCTTTGGGAATTCACAACCATAACCCCACTCTCGCACCAAACTCCACAAAAATCTCCACCGTCCCAACTCCGCAAGTCGCCTATTATCACTATTGCGACAATGAAAAATCTGCGGCACACCATGGAAGAACTCGCCAATACCATGACCAACCAAGGTTTTCCTGAAACACCAACGGACCCGTGCCAAGAGATGTTTTTTTCGAATGCTTCCGAAGTAGTAAGCTGGTATACGCATCATAGTCTAGTAGTATATGAGTATCTTAAATCAAAAAGAATCCAAAAAATGGAAGGATATACCGATGTACCGATGTATGAACGTATCTAAACGCGGGTATAAAAATACTGGTGGCAAAAAAATGAATAGGAGCAATTTCATATGACTCGAATCACCAGAACCAAACATCTCCTTCATTGTATTTGCCGGTTGTCAAAGGACAGCTTTTTACAGATGTCTATCTCATACATAACACTCTCATGAAGGTATTCTAGCAGACTTTCCTTCCAATCCCTTGGTCTTTTAAGCAAGTAGTGAATCAACGGTGGAACTTTTTCTGTTCCATTGAATCGCCCATGAGGTATATGGGGGGAAGGGTTAGAAGACTCCCAAGAAAGCAGAACTAAAAGTTTAACGGTAGTGAAAAAAATCAACAACCGCTGAACAAAAAAATAACAGGAAAACATAGACACTAAAATCCCAAGACACATTACACGACAATGGATATCAAGATTACGTGATGAGTCCTGCCAAAATACCGTAACAGTGGACTATGAGACTATGAATGTTGATAACGGGCCCTTAGAAAAAAAAATATAAATATATATATATATATACCCTGGGGGCAGGAGGTTCACCGGGAACTCCTGCCCCAAGGGGGTTTATATATATGAAGTTGGGGTGGGGTTGGGGTGGGGTGGGGTGGGGATGGTAACGTTCCTTGAACTTGCACACATGGTCGGTGCTACGCAACATCATGTTCCTTGCACTTGCACACATGGTCGGTGCTACCACTTGGAACACTTGGAACATCATAACATTTCCAAAATCGTCATTTTACCACACAAATCACACGTTTCTCACAAATATAAATGTATGAATGATGGATTTTTGATCAATCAACACGCGGATCAAAAAAAATTCGTCCGCGCAGAACACAATTCTATGTAGAGAATGACTTCTTCAAAAACTCACGTTTCGCCGCAGCGAAATAACAATTTTTAACCATTCACAATATCCTACTCAAAGAACCTTCGGTGAACCTCCGCCCCTAGCGTATATATA